>SNQJ01S0030583.1:90739-109098 GCA_010110895.2 Picea sitchensis | reverse complement strand
TATTTTCCCATAATTTATCATGGTATTCGTGCACTGGTTTTTCTTGGGTTGGAGTCCAAGCCCAATTCATCAAGGGGAAAGGCGTCATGGAACATATTGCATCCATGATATATGCCGACATGTAAAATGCTGAGGGTTTCCCACCTGCCTTTTTCTCCCGATACTCTATGACCCTGTTGGACAAGCTATCTGAGAGCATTTTTGCCCAATTGAAAGAGCAACCTTCAGCAACCCGAAATATGAGGGGCACCCAAGAGACATAGAAATGTGAGGTGTCTTCTCACCCAAACAGACAACATGTCATCATGGCCACATACTTGTATTGTGGCTCTAGCGAAGCAATTGAATACACGCCCTTGTCATTCGCTCTGAATGTCGCAGAGCGCGAAACCCAATCCTTTATCAAACCTGACATAGTTTTGTCATATTCTTTGCACTCCTTCTTTTTGAATTCTTCCAAGAAATCCAAACCATATGTATATTTAGATGTGGAAGGAAGCTTATACATGCTTTGTAAATGGTCGGGCCGGAAAGTTCCAATAGTCACTCGCTGACTATTCATAATTGTTCTAGTAGGCAGGTCCACGTGATCCAAAGCCCAACAGATCATGTCATACTAAGGAAGCAACCGGGGCCTGGTTGTTATTCTGTGCATCCCTGAGTAGACAACTATCTTATACTTGGTGTGTAAATCGTCTCTTTCGTTGTCATCAGAATCATCTGAGTAATCAACTAATTCTGCCTGCAGAACATTGTACACATGCGACCAATCAGGAATTGATTTGATACTTCGGGGTGAAGTATCGGAGACAGTGTCTGAGCCCTGGCTTGTAACTTGGACATTTGTCTTCATCGCTTTCCACAGAGCCATGACTGCTTCTTGCTTTTTCTCTCTTCTGTGGTAAACCTGCGTATACATGCAGAAGTTAATTTACTTCAAAAATGACGAGCTCTGCTTGCTTATGAAAAAAGTCTTTATCATAACAAAATGAGACTCCCGTATAGATTTGAAACTTCTGTAATCTGTGTAATAAGTCTGTCCAATCGCAATTAACACAAATTGATTGCTTAAAAAATCCGATCTTCTTTATTCGTAGATTTACCCTAATTATCCATTAATGTCATCAATGTTTGGCGGCTTGCCAGTCAACCGGAGTATGAAAATAAAAAAGCTATCTCGGGAAATGTGCAAGCCTCGATGCGCGGGACCTATCTTGTTATTTTTTTAAAATGTTAAAAATATAGAAACGTTAAAAATCTTCTCGCTTTTCACTGCATCAGGGATTTCCTTTTAACATTTCAAGTTTTCAACTCACGAGACTGCGAGTACTGATTTTGATTTAAAAGATAATTGTGATTTAAAGAATGATTAATTTCCTAATCATTTTACTCGCGGTATCGCGACTCGGAACTTCGAAGATCAAATTTTGGGAGATTAGTATGCCGAGTTACGAAACTGCGAGAAATCGACAATTAAGACTTAATTAGGATTAAGAAAACTTGGATTAGGTGACTAATTAATCATACCATAATCACATCGTAGTTTCGTGAGTCGGAGTTTTAGACATCATGATTTTCGAAAAGATAACACCGAGTGGCGAAACGTCGAGAACCATTTTAACCATAGTTAGCTTTTTCCTTTAACCTCTGACCAGGGTTAACTCACAAGTACCTCACGTTCTCGATTCTCGGGACTATGAAAAAGAAAAAATGGGTTTGATGAGCACCGAGGCACGAAACCCCAACAACGTCAAATCAAAATTTAAAAGATTTTACCCTAGTTAGTGCTTTGCGCGGAAAATAAAAACGACTTCGTCGTTTCGTGACTCGAGACGTATGAACTCAAGGATTAAAGTATATGACTTGCAAGCTCCTGAAATAAAGGCAAAAAGTTCGAATGTTTAGTACAAAGCGGACTTGTTTTAAGGGGAGAAAAAACATCGCTGCTTCTTTCGACAAGGTTGTAGGAAATTTTTTCAAAGTTCCGGGGGAAAATTCAAAAGGCCATCTTTAGATTTCAAGTGTCAAAGACTGAAAAAATGTGAACGGTTATAATAAATTAAAAGCGGCTCCAACATAGGCTCCAACTAGGGATCACACCTCCCTGTGAGGCGGGAAGAACAATAGACCAGGTGCCAATATTGGGTAAATGGAGTCATAGGCTAAAATCATGAAAAAATCAAGGAAGAAGATAGAAAGGGAGGGAAATCTTCGCTTTGTACCTCAGAAATCTTTTCGAAATCAGATACTCTTTCCAAACACAGCTAAAGTCACTTTCACAACTTTCCCTTTCTCACTACTAACTTTGGGGATGCTTTAAGACAGTCAAAACGACCCTAGGATATTCAACAGATCTTACAATTCTCAGCTTGCATTAAAAGAATGTTATTATACAATCTTAAATAGGAAAGTCCCATCGGAATTTGGGGAAAATATTAGGCTTTCAGAAAGTGTTGTTTACCGGAGTAGATTGATATTTTATGTGTAACAGCCTTACAGATCCCTCAGACATTGCTTCACTGCCAGCAAGCCTGTTCAGTACCCCGGTGAAGTTGTCTGACCCCTTTTTTACTGAATTTCTTTTCACCACTTCGGCAAATATTTATGCGTTTAAACGCTAAGACGAGGGCAATCATTTATGAATTTCCTTTCATCGTCTTAATGGACTAGGTGGGGGCAATCATTTCTGAATTTCCTTTCACCACCTGCCTTAGTATTTATTATTATTTTTTAAAAACACGAAGATGGGAGCAATTAGTCTTTATCAGGGCTGAGATCTATGTAATATATTTTTTATCAGAGGCCTGTCCACTTATTTTGATTACTCGGTATCAACCTTCCTTTGACCCTCACAAGACCTTCGTTCCTAGGGAGACAGGGGAGAATAATAAAAAAATTAAGGGACATCCCGTTCAAGCAAGATTTGATTTTTTCGACGTTGTTGAACAACCTAGGAAAGTTAGGATCGCTATAAACGTTCCTTAGCTTAGCAGAAGATCAAGTAGTTGTGAAGACCGGCTTTCTCATTAAGATCTGGTTCGGAATCCCTGAGGTTTAAAATGAAAAAATACCTTTATCTCTCCACAAAGACTCGGGAAGGTAGTGACTCACTAAAAGTTAGGACCAAATATAGACAAAAAACAAGGTGGCAATTCAATGGCTTAATATACAAAAGGTCACAACAGTTCGGGACTGGTTTTCAGATATATTTAGGAACAAAAATTATGACTGACTGTCTTTAGGTTTAATGTATTTTCTCAAATTATTTTATTCGCAAATTATGAAACCAAAAATATTCCTGTTATCTAACCTTTTGTATTGCAAATTTGAAACAATATTACCTTAGATTGCTAAAACGGCCTTTCATGACATGTGTATTGAGAAAACTCACCTCTGTCTTTTCTTTCAATTTCTTTGTGGGCTATTAATTATCTTATGTATCACCTGTTTTATGTCGTTCTATTTCCAACACCGAGCTGCATATTATTTTTTTAGCTAGTTTCGTCCGCAACTGGAATCCTGCAAAAACAAATACAAATTTTATTGAAAATGTGTTGAGAGTTTAGGAACGAAAAACAAAAATTAAAAGTAGATGTTTGAACGAAAACATAAATATGCACAAAAACTCATAATAAAATTTATTTATTTACAAATATATACATATAATTTTTTATTTTAATTTATTTCTTTTTTATCTGAAGACTGTCACGTCATGTAGTGCTTCAAGTACCTCCCGTTGACAGGGGTGCTGAGAACTTCTCCATCAATATTTTCCAGAAGAAAGGAGTTTTTTCCTTCTGGAGACAAGACCCTGAATGGTCCATACCAAAGGTGGTCAAATTTGCCATGCTTCACGGCTTCTTCTCTTCTCGCATCCCATCTTAACACCAAGTCACCTGGGCGGAAATATCTGTCCTTTGCCTTGAGATCGAACAATGCTTTCATATCATCCTGGTATTTCTGCATTTTCTCATCAACCTCCACTCTGAGCTGTTGAACCTCAATCAGCTGGTTAATTCTTCTGGTTACATGATTGGGTTCTTCGTTTTGATCCTGCCATAATTTCATTACTGGCAATGCTAAGTTTATAGGTAGAACCACCTCGGTCCCATATACCATCTGAAATGACGAAATGCCGATAGACCTTCTAGTGCTGATGCGGTTTGCCCACAACGCGTACTTCAAATGTACATGCCAGGACCTCTTGTTTTCATTCAGTACTTTTTTTATTACGTTTACCAGGCTCTTGTTAGATGATTCAGCCAACCCATTTCCTTGAGGGTAATAAGCAGTAGAATAGCCGAGAACGATACTATACTTCTGGAAGAAGTTGATCATATCTATGGACCTGAAGGCCTGGGCGTTGTTGGTGACAATCTTTCGGGGACATCTGAATCTTGACAAGATGTTATCTTCCAAGAAGTTGATCACCACCGAGTCTGTTTCCCTTTTGGTTGGAATTTCTTCCACCCACTTTGTAAAATAATCTGTGGCTGTTAAGATCCACTTATGCTAAGCACTGGAATGGGGATTAATTTCCCCTATGAAGTCTAATCCCCATTGTTGAAATGGGGCTTCGGTTTTGACTGGAACGAGTGGTAGTGCAGGGAGTTTCTGCTTACCAGTGAATATTTGACACGAGTAACAGGCACGTACTTTGGCATTAACGTCCGAAAATAGTTTCGGCCAATAGTATTCGGCCTTAAGGATCTTGTAGGCTGTGGATCTCCATGCATGGTGTCCTCCACAGATTCCTTCATGAAATTCTTCTATAACCCGTGGAGTTTTCGACTCAACCAGATAGACTAGTAAGAACCCGAGTGGATCCTTCCAGTATAGTTGATTTTCGGAGATGCAATATTTTACAGCATGGAGTTTTAAAGTTCTGCATTTGGCTGGCGTTAGTCCATCTGGACCTTTCAAGTTTAACAAATAGAAAACTATATCTTTATACCATCCTAACGACATGAATTTTTCTTCAACCTTGCTTGGATGTGTCTGGCCATATGGCTCTTGCAAATGTGTGTCTCTGTCTTCCCCTTGTAGGCAATTGATGTCAAGAGCTCTAAGGTTTGACTCATCCAAGAGTTTGGCCAGACCCTGCCCCTTTATCAATTTAGTAGGTTTGACTTCCAGATCGAATTCTTGTATTTTAGCGAGCCAGCACCCTCGTTTTCCATCACTATCTGGCTCTACCAATATATCTTTCACAGCACTAGTTGGTACGTACGCGATAATTTTTGAATGCAGAACGTAAGTTCTGAATGCTTTAAGCGCTTTCACCATTACGTACACCTGTTTTTCTATTATATCATATTTTAGTTTGGCGTCTCTAAGGCTCTTGCTAAAAAACGCGATCGGGTGTTCAAAGCCTTCATTATCTTTTTGTAGCAACACCGCAGCAATAGTATGTTCAGAAGCGAACGAGAAGATGAGGAAATCTCTCAAGTAATATGGGCTTGTTAACACAGGTGCTTCACTGATGACTTTTTTAATATGCCCAAACAACGCTTTAGCCTCAGTTGTCCAATTTACTCTGTTATCCTTTTTCAGCATTCCTGTGATCAATTTGACAATCTCAGCAAAATTAGGTATAAACCTTCGTAAAAAAATTATTGTACCTAAGAAAGATTGAATTTCTTTTACGTTCCTAGGAATCCTGATAGTTTCTATTGCTTCAATCCTCTTAGGATCGATCTTGATCCCATCTTTAGATACGATATGCCCCAAAAGATTACCTTCCTGCATAGCAAAATGTGATTTCTTCGGGTTCAAAGATAGGCCATACCTGCGGCATTTTTTGAAAGTCTGTTTTAAATGGATCAAATGTTCTTCATCGGTTTTAGAGAAAACCGTTAAATCGTCAAGGTAGATTACTACGAACTTGTCTCTTTCTCCAACGAAAGCGATGTCCATAGCGTGTTGGAATGTAGCCCCTGCATTCATCAATCCAAAAAGCATTTTACCATACATGAATGTACCCCATGGTGTGGTGAAAGCGGTTTTTTCCCTGTCTAGCTCGTTCATGGCGATTTGGTTATACCCAGAAAACCCGTCTATCATAGACATATGATTCACTCCAACTACCCTTTCCAGGACGTGGTCCATTTTGGGGAGCGGATAATTATCCTTAAGAGAGGACATGTTCAAGTTCTGGAAATCCACACATAGTCAGATTTCTCCGTTCTTTTTCCTGACAGGGACTAAATTTGCCACCCAGTCTGAGTACCTTAGAGGTACAATTATGTTTGCATCTAAAATCTTCTTAACTTCCTTTTCAATGACGGGCAACAAAATGGGGTTAAATTGCCTAAGTTTTTTTCCTAAAAGGCTTGACCCCGGGCTTCAACGGTATCTTATGCTCAATTACAGAAGTATCATACGTTCGAACTTCTTCATAGGACCAGGCAAAAACATTTGTATACTGTTTGAGCAGGTATTTGTATTGGTCTTTTACCTTAGGAGGGAGGAATTTAGATATCTTTACTATCCTGGCTTCTTTTTCAGTTCCTATGTTGCAATCCTCCACTTCTTCTAGTTGGGGCTGCAAAGTGGATTTCACAGGTATGTCGTTCTAATCGAAGAGTCTTTCTAAAGGAATTAAGCCTTTCGGGATCTGGTTGTTTTTAAGGACCAACATGCGATGATCCGCTATTTTATCTTGAAAGGTTTCAGGATCTTCACCTTCTTGCATAATCCACATCAGGTCGTTTTGGTTTTCTTGGTCTGGATGAGTTTCAGAGAACTCACCTATTGCCATAAGAAATT
The DNA here is from genome assembly GCA_010110895.2 of Picea sitchensis. NCBI lineage: Eukaryota > Viridiplantae > Streptophyta > Pinopsida > Pinales > Pinaceae > Picea > Picea sitchensis. The sequence continues at coordinate 102,330 of SNQJ01S0030583.1, read as the reverse complement.
TCTGAATTCGTTCGTCATCCTCAAAAATCTTCCAGTGTCTGACATTGTCGGGTATAGACGGTTTATATCTGACTTCAATATGATATTTCAGTTTAACGTTCGTGGGAGGGGAAAAGGTTGAGGCTGCCTTAGCCAATGCGTCAGCATGTAGATTCTCTGTGCGAGGGATAAAATGGACTTTTATAGATGAGAAAAAATTATCCATCAAATCCCAAGCACAATTTTTGTATGTTCTTAGTCTGGGATGCTTGTCTTGGTATTGTCGGTTCACTTGTCTTACTATCAATTCAGCGTCACCGTAAACCTCCAAGTTTTTTATATTTAACTTCTTTGTTGCCTCCAAGCCTAAGTTAATTCTTCATACTCACACACATTATTGGTGTAATCTATATCCCATTGCAAACGATATGAGAAAGGCACAATAAACTTACCTTCATGCGCTACTAAAAGTATGCCAGCACCAGCTCCTTCAGAAGACGAAGCGCCATCGAAGTACATTTTCCACATACCACTTTTTCATAGTTCTTCAGTTACGGGGATAAGCTCTTCTTGCTTCATATCAAGTTCTTCTGGACACCCATCTAAACCATCATCAAATGACAATATGCAATTTCCTAGATCTTGGTCTGCAACGTAAATGGGAAATTTATTTGGGTTCTGAGGATCACTGTCAGTATACGCCAATCTTGTTTCTCTGTACAAATGGGTAAAATGACCACCAAAAATTGGGATTGTGGCATATGACATGTCCAATTGTAGAGAACCCCCCAACTTGGCTCCCCATGATCTAGATAACAACATACCATATTTGGGGGGAATATCTGCGATAACCACATCCATCAGTATACTCTTGACCGGGACCTGAGCCAAGGTAACTACCAGATCTTTTATCATTCCCAAACATTTAACCTTTCTCGAATCAAACGAGTATAGGTTTCCATAGGGTCTAGTGATCTGGAGCCCCAGCCTTTCCATTATAATTTTGGGCATAACATTATGTGAAGCCCCAGAGTCTAACATGCAGTTATGTAGTAATTGGTCATGTATATTCAGGGTGATATAGAAAGGAGCAACATTGTCCTTGGATCCCTCAAAATGAGGACCAAAGGTGATGTTAGGTATGTCGTCTTCTAGGTTGATAACATCAGAATGAATTTCTGGCTCATGAACACCCATCACTTTAGCAATTTGCTTCCGATAAGTGGGGGTTTTTGCTAATTCTACCAAAGGAATCGGTATCTTAATTTTATTTAATTCATTTTCAAAATTGAAAGATGTATTTACCTTGTCCGTTTCATTGGTTAAGACCTTCGATATTTTTCCTTCCGACTTGTTTGTCTAGATCGCTTTATCATTCGTGATCTTAGTCAAAGATGTAACTTTATCTATCGGTCCTATTTCTTTTGTTTGGGTTTCATCTTTTTTCACCTCAGACTCTTGAGTCTTTGCTACCTTGACTTTATTGTTGGGTAACAATGTCTTTTCCAAAGGAGGTTCATGAGATGGACCTCTTTGCAGGATTTTATTAGGTTGGACAGTTGAGGTGGGCTTATTTTTAGATCTCAGATTGTATTTGGGTTGAAAATCAGCCGCTATCATTTCTGTTTCTGGTTGAGATACACAGAGGTCAGTATGATCACCTTCTTCCTCTTCATTAGACGATTGAGGGGTATTTAAAAACTTCTCATAGACTTCCCTGGTCAAAAATGGTTGTGAACGTTCATCACCGAAAGACGCGACTTCGTCTTCCGAATCTCCGAAATCTTGGAGGTCATTTGCTCCTATAAAATTTTCGTTTTTTAGTGGAGCTTGTATTTTTTTATCTTCATTCTTTATTTGCCTCTGTTGATTTTGGGGATTTAGGTTTCTCCTGAAGTCCCTTTTGTTAGAAGAATCATCTTTAGCCTGATCCAACTCCATCCTAGAGATTTTTTTAGACAGATCTTTAATTATTCGGGCCATATCATCTACTCTGTCGTCAGTGTATCTATTTGACCCAGAAGTACCCGCTGGTTCCCTATAGCATCTATTTTCACGGTTGACTGTTTCCACTTTATCCTTTAACTTACCTGAAGCCATCATATTAGATTCTATTTCAACAGCATCGTCTTGCATTCTATTTAGGGTGGCTCCTCTTCTTTCTCGCAAAAGCAATGCAAAATCAGGTTCGAAGGCTCCCGCAAAGGTTACTTTGGCTGAGGGTTCAGAAGGTTTAACAGCGGCTGGAATTTTATTATAAAGCTTGTTGAATCTCAGAATAAATTCCATAATGGTTTCTGAGTTATTTTTCTTTAGGGACCCAAACTCGGTAAGGTAATATAAGTGATCCTTTCGCTCTCCCCATTGTCTGAGGAAGGCGTTTTCTGAGGCATCATATGTCCGAATAGAAGCTGCAGGAAGACTCTAAAACAAAGTTCGGACCTATCCTTCAAAGTTCTGTACAAGAAGTCTCTAATAAACATCTTCGTTCTCAATACCACAGATGTCTGCGAACTGGTCAAAGAAGTTTATATGCTCGGCTGCGGTTAGATCTCCCTCCCCAATGAACTTACGAAGATTTTTGATGTAGTTGTCAGGTAAATCATGGAGGGGAACGGGTAAAACCAGGGGAGCATATCTCACTGCTACTTTTGCAAATACTCCGGGAGGAGGGACATTCGGATGTCCTCCACCTCCTCCTCCAACGCCTGCCATCGACTTGAGAGTAGTAAATGAGGGGTAACACACTCTTTTGAATCAAGCGAAACTCGGAAATTTTTCTGAAGAAAGGATGGTATGTCAAACGATAACGATCTTTCCAAAGGACCTTTTCCCTTGTTTATCTGATGTGGCTCACTCCTAAATTATGAGTAGTTTGTTCCTGGATCTTTGGTATCAGACAGGGGGCTGCAGGAAGTAAGAGGTTCTGAAGGGAATTTAGTCTTTACAAGTGGGTTTTTGGGTTTATTAACTGAAGCGGTTGCCTCAAACGAGCCTCTCGTTCTTAAAAAAAATTCAGGATTATTAACAGGCGCAATCAGCTTGCCACCCGAGTTTTGTCTGGTATGCTTTCTACTAGACGCCAGTTTGTGTTTCAGTGGAGTTGCCAAGTGAAAGATTTAAACAAGCCTTAAAACGGTGTGCACTCTATGTTCAGTATCAAAGAGTAACACTATCAATGAAATAGTAAGTCGTTTTCCCAAGGAAAATATTTCGTAACTTCGCTCCCCAGCAGCGGCGCCAGAAAGATGTTGTTCCTGAGTCTGTACTTAAGGCTTAAAAGTACAGTCTCAAGGCATCCAAAAGTATGATAAAGGTTGATAAAGGATTACACTAACCTTCGGTATAGGAAGCTAATGAAGATTTCTAAGTTCTCGTTGTCTAGCTTCCAACTGTTCCTGGGTGGTAATATCTTGCTCAATGGCTGCCCATGAACGTTCAAGTTCTTCCCGGTTGTTAGCAGTTCTAAGGATTGTATCAAAAAGATTTAGAGCAATATGTGTTTGATTAGATAGTCTGGGTCCAATGTTCGGTTGAGTTGTTGTAGGAACAGTCATTGAGTAACTTTACCAGTAAGAAGGATTTAAAAAGAGATTTCAACGCTGTTTCAATTCGGTCAAAATAAAGAGAATTTTTTTGCATGAAGAACAAAATAGGAATGCAAACTGAAGGCCCTTTCCCATAACTGTATTATTTTTTAGTAAAAGATGTGGAATGAGAGAAAAACATTTAGCTGTAGATAACGTAAGGTTCCTGTCAATAGAAAACTCACACATACACAGAAGAAGAAATTGACATAGAAATAATTGACATAGTGTAACTAAATATAAGATTCTGTAAATGCAAATTGGTCTTACACCCACTGATAGTTGGTGCAGAGGAAAGACAGGAAACAATTACAGAAAGATGAAATCCCTTCACTATAGTAGTGGTCGTACTAAATTATAGTGATACACATCAATTATGAAGAGTGAAATGAAATGAAACAAGAAACATAACGAAACAAACTTGCAACACAGTCGTGACGGAATCGGGAATCTTCAAATTTGCTTGTATTAACTTCTCGATTGAAAAAAATTCTATTACAATCTCTGCCAAAAAAGTCCAACCCTATGTTCTTCTTTTGTTCCCCCATTTATACAAACTTTTTTTCCTTTTTTAGAAACTCAATGGTTTCATAAATGCAGTTACCAACGAGAGGAGCGAAATCACTCCACCTCTCCTACTCTATTTTCAAAAAGTGTCAGGTGCTTGTCTTTGCGTGATTCGCTGCATATGATACATTTGGTCACAAACTGAGATACAAGTTTTGAAGGCTCCGCTTGACAGCTGGGAGGAATGAAATCACTCCATCTCTTCTACTCTATTTTCAAAAGGTACCAGGTGCTTGTCTTTGCGTGGATTAGGTGCATATAATACATTTTTCCACAAAATGGGATACAAGTTGTGAAGGCTCCCCTTGACAGCTGGCCTCGGTGAAGTAGCACTCTCGGGCCAACTGTGGAAGTTTATCACCTATTTGTGCATTAATGATGTCAAGAGCGTTGAGTTGTGCGCTCGGTTGAATCAAATGTTTATCAACTTGAGCCATGTCTACCCTATCCATCTTAGAGACATCCGTCGCACCTCTTTCATTCTTCTCCTTGAGATCGAGGGAAATCTGATCTACATTCATTTGTATTAATGTCTCTGAGTCACCTCCACTCTCCATCCCTAATAGCTCACCATCTATAGTATTGAAGGTTTCTACTAATGAACTGGTCACTTTTTGAGCCTGTTCCTTGCTTAAGGTAATATTATGTTCCCAATCTTTTAACAGAATATTACCTCTTGTTTGTTCAGCGATGGTGAGTCCTGGATAATCTGTCGAAAACCTGTTGTTGGTAGCTATCACCGCCTCTTGAAAAACGACTCGAGCAGCCTCTGCGTTCCTTTCTTTGACAGTCAGATTTTCTAAAATATGATGCATTAACACGCAATCTTCTTCGATCACCCCCACTTTGTCTAACAGACTTTGTTGTACAGAAGAGATCTTGCCCCTGATATCAATCACTCGGGATTTAAACCCCTCGACGTTGATCATTTTTCTTTCAACAACATCTACTTGAGCCTATAGCTCTGTGATCATATTCCTCTACTGATTAGCCTGCACCCGACCTTATCGGATCACTGAATGTGCTTGCTCCAGCTTGACTTTGAGCGTTTCTATCTCATTTTTATCAGCCAATCTAGCCTGTTCCATCTCTATGTTGGCCTGGCCCTTGGCATTTTCTGTGGCTGTAGCCAACCTGGCCTCGAGGGTCCTGATGAGGCGATTCTTTATTTTTAATTGGAGATTCATCTGCCCAACCGAGAATTGATTTGCCGAAGCGTAGGCACCCAGTGTTCCAGCGATTTCAGTAGAAAGATGGTCACTTTTCTTGCTCTTGCCATCTGTCATGATTTTGTATTTTTTAACAGTGGACTCTCCCTCTTGATAAAATTCTCCCTTCACTACAGCTTTTCTCTTTTTGTCAAAAAAGAACTCATTAGGGGGGAGTTCCTCTGCCCTTATAGGTCTCAGTTCTTCACCAAATATCCATCCCTCGCTAACATCCCCCTGTGCCGACTGCAAGGGTGTGACAGAGGAGATGGGTTTTCCTATTTGCTTTGTTGATTCTTTTGGGGTGTTGATAGGGTTCTCTTCTTTTGGAGTATTTGGGGCTTCTTTTTCAGTCTCTGCTATTTTCTTTCTCGGTGGGTCTGGAATTTTTCCTTCAGCCTCCAAATTCTGTTTTCTTGGAGGGTCTGGAGTTTTTTCCTCAACCTCCGAACTCTCTTTGCTTGGCGGATCTGGAGTTTTTCCCTCTGCCTCTGAAATCTATTTGCTTGGAGGATCTGGAATCTTTTCTTTTGTTTCGGGATTACTCATTTGCTCCTCCTCCGGTTGTTGTCCAGGGATAGATATTACCTCTGTAGAATCTTCAACATTTTTATCTTTTGTCTCGGCAATAGCCAAACCTCCCAACTCAGTGGGAAGACATCTTCTCCTATGCTCTTGGAATCTCAACACAGTTGCTGCATCTTCGGGTGCTAGCAATTGGATCCGGGCTAACACCTCTTCATAAGATTTCGCTCCTCGGAAAATGTCGTCCGAGGGGGATTTCTCATGTTCGAATCTCTTAAGCCCAACATGAGCCAGATGATTGCTCACAACTTTATGTGGATCATGTTTTTTAATCTCAATGGAGGCCAACTTTATGTCCTCCAGGGAAGCAGCCTCAGCTTTGGCATGCCCAAAATCTAATAAAGAATATGAATTCATTTGAATGGGAAAATAAGGCCATACCTTCTTTGAATAGCCCTTGAGTTCCTTGCTTACACCCTCGATTACTGTTTTCCATGCAAGTTCACGACAAGCTAGTTTATCGGGAATGAACAAAGGTAGCGCATGAGGGGGAACAGAAGCCCCGAAAACTCTGATGTATGAGAACTCTACTTCTACATACCAATATGCGATGCCACTCACACCTGTTGAAACACTATCCGATATGCGAGGTGGCGGGTGACCAAAAATATTGATGTGCAGGGGAACCATCACCCAATTGAAAATCTCATATGGGAACTTTTCAGCTTTATTTTCCCATAATTTATCATGGTATTCATGCACTGGTTTTTCTGGGGTTGGAGTCCAAGCCCAATTCATCAAGGGGAAAGGCATCATGGAACATATTGCATCCATGATATATGCCGACATGTAAAACGTTGAGGGTTTCCCACCTGCCTTTTTCTCCCGATACTCTATGACCCTGTTGGCCAAGCTATCTGAGAGCATTTTTTCCCAATTGAAAGAGAAACCTTCAGCGACCCGAAATATGAGGGGCACCCAAGATACATAGAAATGTGAGGTGTCTTCTCGCCCGAACAGACGACATGTCATCATGGCCACATACTTGTATTGTGGCTCTAGCGAAGAAATTGAATACACGCCCTTGTCATTCGCTTTGAATGTCGCGGAGCGCGAAACCCAATCCTTTATCAAACCTGGCATAGTTTTGTCATATTTTGTGCACTCCTTCTTTTTGAATTCTTCCAATAAATCCACACCGTATGTATATTCAGATGTGGAAGGCAGCTTATACATGCTTTGTAAATGCTCGGGCCGGAACGTTCCAATAGTCACTCGCTGACTATTCATAATTGTTCTGGTAGGCAGGTCCACGTGATCCAAAGCCCAGTGGATCATGTCATAGTAAGGAAGCAACCGGGGCCTGGTTTCTATTCTGTGCATCCCTGACAGGAAAACTATCTTATACTTGGTGTGTAAATCGTCCCTTTCATTGTCATCACAATCATCTGAGTAATCAACTAATTCTGCCTGCAGAACATTGTAAACATGCGACCGGTTGGGAATTGATTCGATACTTCAGGGTGAAGTATCGGAGACATTGTCTGAGCCTTGCCTTGTAACTTGGACATTTCTCTTCGTTGCTTTCCGCGGAGCCATGACTACTTCTTGCTTTTTCTCTCTTCTGTGGTAAACCTTGGTATACATGCAGAAGTTAATTTACTTCGAAAATGACGAGCTCTGCTTGCTTATGAAAAAAGTCTTTATCATAACAATATGAGACTCACATATATATTTGAAACTTCTGTAATCTGCGTAATAAGTCTGTCCAATCGCAATTAACACAAATTGATTGCGTCAAAAATCCAATCTTCTTTATTCGTAGATTTACCCTAATTATCCATTAATGTCATCAATGTTTGGCGGCTTGCCAGTCAATCGGAGTATGAAAAGCAAAAATCTATCTCGGGAAATGTGCAAGCCTCGATGCGCGGGACCTATCTCGTTATTTTTTTAAAATGTTCAAAATATAGCAACGTTAAAAATCTTCTCGCTTTTCGCCGCATCGGGGATTTCCTTTTAACATTTCAAGTTTTCAACTCACGAGACTGCGAGTACCAATTTTGATTTAAAAGATAATCGTGATTTAAAGCATGATTAATTTTCTAATCATTTTACTCGTGGTATCGCGACTCGGAACTTCGAAGATCAAATTTTGGGAGATTAGTATGCCGAGTTACGAAACTGCGAGAAATCAACAATTAAGACTTAATTAGGATTAAGAAAAATTGCATTAGGTGACTAATTAATCATACCATAATCACATCGTAGTTTCGTGAGTCGGAGTTTTAGACATCATGATTTTCGAAAAGATAGCACCAAGTGGCGAAACGCCGAGAACCATTTTAACCATAGTTAGCTTTTGCCTTTAACCTCTGACCAGGGTTAACTCACAAGTACCTCGCGTTCTCGGTTCTCGGGACTGTGAAAAAGAAAAAATGGGTTTGATGAGCGCCGAGGCGCAAAACTCCAACAACGTCAAATCAAAAGTTAAAATATTTTACCCTAGTTAGTGCTTTGGGTGTAAAATAAAAATGACTTCGTCGTTTCGTGACTCGAGACGTATGAACTCAAGGATTAAAGTATCTGACTTGCGAGCTCCTGAAATAAAGGAAAAAAGGTCGAACGTTTAGTACAAAGCGGACTTGTTTTAAGGGGAGAAAAAACATCGCTGCTTCTTTCGACAAGGTTGTAGGAAATTTTTTCAAAGTTCCGGGGGAAAATTCAAAAGGCCATCTTTAGATTTCAAGTGTCAACGACTGAAAAAATGTGAAGGGTTATAATAAATTAAAAGCGGCTCCAACAATTCCAACATGAACTTCGGGTCCAATGACCACTTATCCAGCCCATTCAGGTTCAATGTTGTAAACCTTGCTCTGATACCATACTGTAACATCCCCTGTTGTCATCTATAACGTCCCCAACAGTCATCCCCACTAGCCGGGCAGACGCTACTATGCAGAACATCATTTTCATACTTAATTAATAACATGCATAACTCAGAGTAAGCACAAGATTACTGCTAACATAAATAATCCCTGCCATTAAAAATAATTCATATGCACAGCAGAATACATGATACATATAAGAATCACAAGCATGCAAAACATAATATTAAGCATAAGCTTATACTTATCTTTGAAACCGTGGTAATTCCACCAACCACGTGAAGGCCTTCCACGAACCTCCCTGCCTTAGACCACATTGTTCATCATGCTCAGCAGTGGGTCACCCCCGAGCTGGGACTAAGCTCCACCCAAGGCAAGGAATCCTAGTCTAGGTTGAGGTTACAGGGAAAACTGCACAGAATAACCGGAAGGGTTCTTCCCAGGATTCCTTCTTACGCCCACTACTCACGAACTCTCATTCCCCACATGCCTGTTCTGCCCGGGAGTATACACCTTCACAAGCACATTCCATCAATGCTTCACCTCCCTCTCTGGGTCTCGACAACAGGCCGGATCAAGAAGTCTTAGAGATTTGTAGCTGGTGCTGGACTCTCTATGGAAGAATACCACTTCCCAGCAGACTCATTCACCTGGAAAGAGGTTATACATAGGTCGGACAACCTGTTTCCTTAATCTTGGTTCCCAACACAGTTGGGAAACCACGAGGCTCAGCACGAACTTACACTAGCCAGCAAGCCACACACAGTCCAACACTTCGTGGCTACAATAGTCAACTGGAAAACAGACACGGGCTTCCCAAACATATGACAGTCACATACTTCAACCCAACCAGGCTCAGCAATTACTGGATCGACTGGGTTCTTGAACTCATAAGTCGACTTTCCCCTCCTCACCAGTTCTCTCAACGGTGCATAGATATGTTAAGAGCAGATGTAGACCAATAACAGATTTAGACGAATGATGTTTTGGTCTTTAGGAAGATGTCTCGGTTTTCTAGTTCTCAGAGTTGCGTGAGGGTATGCTTGCAGAGGTCAGATGGGGTTCACGATTCATATTGTCCACGGTAGAATGGAGGAAGAACCCCCATCATGGCTCAACTCAACATTTTTAACTGCATGCACTTGGGTTGACACTTGTCACCCATGAAGCTGCATGTGTTCCATCAGCATGTGTTCCTCCCCAGGAACTTAGGACAAAACACATATTTCACATGGCTTTTGGAATAATATTAAAATATTATTCCCAAGGACTTAAGCCCCTAGGATTATCCCCTAGGCTCAACACTTAGCCTCTCTTTCCCACCTTCCAGCCCCCAATCCCTTACCCACTCTATGGAATCTTAGTCCCCCATCACTCATTTATCATGGTCGGTCTGCACGTAGCAGTGTTTATATTTTTATTAATGTTCTACATGATTACATATACAAAAGCAGGCTCCCGGCCTTAACACTTAGGCTCTCCAGCCTAATAACACAAAATCTCACCAGCTTATATAAACTTGGCTCACTAGCCTATAAATCATAATTACAATTCATAATTGATTCAGGGAAAGTCCTTGGGGTATTACAATCATTCTCCATCCATCATCACTCACGCAACAGTTTCTACAGTGAAGGTGATATCCCAGATATGTATACTGCTGCAAGGGAGAGGAATCTCCATGCTCTACTAGATACATCTCCTTGCAATCCAGTGCATCCCCGTGAATCCCATTGTACAACTCTGTATGTCTCTGTGAACTACCACTCATCACTATGTGCCCCTTCATACTCATGTGATCTCCTATATACACCTGCAACATCCTGGATCCTAGGTGTACTATGAGGTCATCCTCTACATGAAGGTCAACCAATCCTAGAACACAAATGGAAGTTTCCTCGTAACTACTCCTGCCTCTGGAATCCCCATGTGTACATGTGTGCTCAACTGTCTCAACACCCCTCGTGAAGGGTAGTCCATGTGACCTATGGACATCCTCATGTATCTCTGGATCATATCTCTCCATACTCATCAGTGATCCTGGGTACTCCTCGTACTCCTCCCTCAACTTTTTCTCCAATGCTAAACCACCAACATCCTCTCACAATGTGGTTGAGGGATATATCTGACTCTCTGTTGAAATAGATGTAGTGGATCTCTGTCTAATTTCCTCAAGGACCTCCTCTAATCTGGACTCTGATTCTTGAAGGGTTGTAGGTGTGCCTTTCGAGAATCTCTGTGTTCTCACTAACTCATGAGTGAGTCGGTCCACCTCAACCTCCTGCTCCCTCAGTTCCCTATGATACATCTCTCTAACCTCCAATAGGTAATCCCTATCCCTCAACAGTTGTTGGTAGTCGGCCCTCATCATAATCACTCTCTCCCTGAGTGTATGGAAGTCATCAATGCCAAGTCCCCCATCTGAACTATCCTATGCCATCGAGGCCCTCCAACAATAACCTGCCACCAATGCATCTAGTGGTTGCCATTATCATGTCCTCATTGAATCTCAATTGGCCTACCAAGTGTCATGACTGTTGGTCACAATCCCATTGAGGTTTTACCTCATGCCTCTCACTACTAGTGTCAACAATGGAATCCCCAACAACACACTCCTCAAAATATAAGGCACTAAACTACCCACTATCCCCTATGCTACTAAGTCCTCCTGTATGCCACTACACGCCATCACCAACTGCGACCCCTATCTGAATCGCACCATATCCTATATGGGAAGTTGTATCCTCCTAAGCACTCATCCTACTAATATCATATGCGCCTGGATCCCATATAGATGTGTCCAGACATGTGCTATGGTAATTCCGACCAATAAGGAG
>SNQJ01S0030583.1:10694-33781 GCA_010110895.2 Picea sitchensis | reverse complement strand
CGACCACTGGTCTCTCTGCCATCAGAGACTAGTGGTCGAGCATCGACTGAATTCAGTGAAGTGTTTCGAATCAAGCAAGAGAAGTCACTAATAGTCGATGGATCGATGGTTGGGCATCGATCAGTTTGAAAAAGTGTTTGGGTTGTCCAACAAAATCAGTCGATGGCCGATGGAGGAAAGAGGACGGCGTGTCGACCCCAGAAGTGGCCGAAGACCAATGGTTGGGTCGGTCGATTCGAGGAAGTGATTTCGACAGTCATCGGGGGTTGCCAATTTCCAATGGGAGGATGGTCAAGCATTAGCCGAATTAGAGAGGATTTTAGTTTGCCAACGAATATTGTCGACAATCGATGGTCGAATCGATTGATTTGGAGCTGTGCACAAATCGATGGTCGGGGAGTTGGGTCGATGGTCGATGGTCGGGTGAAAAGTTTGGGGAAAATTTTTGTACATGACAAAGGAGAACATCGGTTTTTGATGATTGATGGAGCATGGATCAAAAAATCAGATTGCACTCAATTTGGGATCAATGATTCATATTTTAAGGGCTATTAAAGTAGTAAAACAATCAATTTTATGAAAAAAATTGTGGTTTTTGAAGGTCATTAAATTGAAGAGAATTTTTGAGGCCCTAAATGACATATTTATCTAATCAAAACCCACATCATCTCAAATAAAAGAAATCATAGAAATATATCCAATGAGATAAATGGTTCGCAAAACAAAAACTCGTATGAGAAAGTTACAACCAAAAGAGGGTAAAATTTTGGCACCAAAGTTACTTCAAGAGGGCATACTTCCATGCTCAGAAGTTCATTGGGGGAACAAGANTATTGGGAACATGGGGGTTGAGTACAATCATCTTGGGGAAGTGTGTGAGTCAAGCAAGAAATCCAAAGAGAGGAAATTTGTATGGGTTGTGACAACAATTTTTACACATTGAGTTTTTGTGGATGTGGAGCAAGTAGAGAGAAAGAGAGAGAGCTTGGATTTGATGCAGCCATCGAGGGAGAATTACAGATTAAGATGGAGCATGTTGGAGAATATTTGGAGTTGAAAATTGAAGAGCCAGGTTGTTAAGCCTGAAGAGTGAACTCCCGGGGGATTTGTATTGTAACAACAAGTGTTTGTTGTTGTTTGTTGGTATTTTTTCCTAGCAACAAGTTCCCTTGAGTTCCCAGCTAATAAATTCCTAGCTACATATGCCAAAGATGCCCTGATAAATGAATGGGATGCCCGAGGGACTAATATTAGTGAAGGGGTACATTCCTTGGGTTGGGCAGGTCAAGAGGAAGAGAGATGGTGGAAAATTGAGACTGTTGTCGGAAACTATTGATGGGTTGTGATTTTTATGAGCTATGAGTGGTCGGTGAGAGGGAACCCTCTTTTGTGGATTACTAGCCTGAGCTTGGGGGTGATTTTCTGTTGAGATTTGGAACAAAAACTTTATGTTTAGGTGGAACATCCATCCCAAGTAGTTGGTTGCACAATTTTTTTTAAAGATAAGTGTTATATCTTGTTGATGTGTTATTTTTATGTGTACAAATGTTGTGCATGGACTCTGTGTATAAGATTGATTGTATGTTGTTGTGTTTGAATTCATGGTTGCATTACATGAGAATTTTAACATGTTGTAGATGCATACAAATAATGGTAATAGTTATCAATTAAACTTGGTTGTAATTTTGTAGTTGTAAGCTACAGGAAATCAATTAGCTGTAAAAGAATTAAATTAGTTAACAAAAATTTTGTTTTTAAGAGTTTTCCGCACCGTAATGTGGGTCATTTGAGTGGCACCATGATAATTTGTATTGTACTATGGCGCACACCCCCACCCTCACCTGGGGTCCACTGACCTCCCGGTCTAAGGATCTTCTTATAACATGAGCATAATTATCTCACAAGGCCCTCCCTGGACCTTTTATTTAGTTTTCCACATGCCTTTTTCTCCAAATTTGGGCCAAAATGTCTCTCTGGTAGGGTCCTTATAGTGAGGCACTACCTTCACCTGACCTCGGGCTCAAAAACGAGGGCCAACTCCTTTAACTCCACCCAACTCATGACTTTGGATCTTTTGTGCTCTGGGAGTGTTCAGACAACACAACACATGATCCTCCCGAACAACTTCTTCGTGAAGCATCAAATCCTCGGTGGGATTGACGTATATAATCCTCACACATAAGAAATGGTCATGATATGACTTCGACAGTCTAGGATTTGATCGTTCTACCCACTCCAACACCTTATACCTCTAATCCTCCAGAGTTCTGAACGTCGAAGTGGCGTGATCAGGCTCCATGTGTCCCCTGAAAATAAACGACCCTGATTACTTTGGGCTCTAGGTCTTTGGCGAATTCTGAAAAACCTCCCCAAAAAACCTCAGAAGTGCCAAACCTCCAAAATGCACAATCCGGTGCCACGCATCCTCTCTAATCGATGATCGAGATCAACTTCGACTCCCGACCCTTCGGGAGTTCTCAACTGACACTCAACCCAATTCCTCCAAAGGGCTATACCTCTCGACCTCTGACTCTACTGCCACATTTCCTCCTCAACTAATGATTGATATTAGATCCAGCCTTTAGGATCTCTGCACCCTTCTTCACCTGCTTCTCCTTCCTTCTAGAGTGTCGATATTCTCGACTCCAGGATCCACTAACACACGTCCTCCTGTGCCGATGACCACGATGTGCTTCGATATTTGGGACTTCGGAAATTCCATTCTCTTCTACACTTCAATACTCTTAAATGTGTGAAGTCCAAAGGACTTCCACCATTATATCCCATGCAACTCCTCCAGATCTGACGACTATTTTTTCTCACGCCTAGATCCAATGGTTGGGATCTATCCTCTGCTATGTGCACTCCTTCCTTTGCTCGACTTCGACCTAATAGTCCAAATATACTCTTGCAACTCATCCAATGGTGCCTGTAGCTTCTCCTCCACACTAATTTTTGTGATCTTCCCCTCCGAAGAAGTAAATTACTCTAGGTTTCAAAGGATCAGTGTTCTCTTGTGCTACGCCTCTTGATCTTGAACTTCGAAACAAGTTCACCTATGCATATTTTGCGTTGTCCCTCTCGAGCTTTCAACTTACTCAAGTTTTAAGGGTCTCGGTCCTTGTATTCTCTTGATGATTTCCTATTCCCTCTTGGAATCTTGACGTTCTTCCCCCTGATCTTGGTGGATCTAAAACCACTCAACCCCGGGCACTCTTCTTGTGCTTCTAAACATGAAAAGTATCTTGGCTTCTACAACTCCTTGCAGACCCTCTCTTCCAGAGTGTTCAATAAATTTGTCTCTCTTGAGATTTAAAACCACTCAAAGCTCAAAGGTTTCAATCCCTTTTCTCTCGAAATGGATTAGTGTGCCTTCCTATCACCTCCTACTCAATGCACTCCTTGCAAAGCTACCCTCTAGAGTATTCAACAACTTTGTACACTATGCCCCCTCTGCACAATATTTCAGGGTGTTTAGTAACCCTGAAGTATCTCCCTGGAAATATTCCCACAGAAATCGAAGAAGAGTTCTCTTGTGCACTCCTTTAACTTTCTCAAAACACTCCTTTCCGAGCTTACAAAGTGTTTAACACCTTTGTCTGCTATGCCTTCTCTGCACATAATTTACTCCAGAGTATTCAACAACTCTCAGGCTCCTTCTAGATTTGAGAATGATTCTGGTGTGCCTGCCTGGCACACTCTTCTTTGAACTCGAGAGAGAGTTCAAGTGCACTCTTTGYACAACTCTAAGAGCCTATAAACACTCAACAACTCACAAACAAATAGTAAATTCTATMTAATCCTGCAATTGAAACATAGTTTCATACATCTACAACATACATACATAACCATAGTAAAAAMATTCGGAATCAAACAAAGAATTCACATAAAAACACACAGAACCTCATATGCAGGAAAAAAWTATCTTTTCATTAATATCTAAATGTCCKTACAAGTTTTTATAAAGCTTAGAATGCAACAGATTCTTTCACCTATATCCTTTCTTGAGATCTCTAATGCTCATCAACTCCTTGGATTACAAAKATGTTCAATCTAACTTCAACATCCTTCTCTCGGCTTACTTTGCAATGATTTATACAAGAGGGGCTCATCAATATTCCCCTCCAAGCCACCTAAGTACTATCCTATCACCATTACAAGGCCTATCTATCGAGGATTATAACATTGAATAAACATGCACATCTTCAGATCTGAGGCAATGCTCATGATCTATACAACTCAAGCCTATTAAAGGAGATTTAGAATTATCCTATACAAAGGCACAACTTGGCTCTACTCAAGCCTTACATCAATTAATTATAATTAATTACATTGAATATTTAAATTTCAAGGGAAAATGATAGGGTTCGAGCGTCTCTCCCTTATTGAATGCATGCTTATGTGTTTCTTTGTTGGCACATGCTGAGGTGGAAAGATGCTCCTGCATCATACTCTTTTGCTGGGAAAATCATGATCTCTTGGTCATGAGCTCCTCTTCTCTGGTATTGAAATCCTTCTGGATCCCAAAATTGAATTTGGAGCTTTCCATCGGCTCCTCTTCTTTGTTGTTTTTTTTTCTACTATAGTTTCTCTCCTTGTCAGCTTCCATATGCGGGTGACTATCTCCCCTGCTGACTTCAACATCAACCTCATTATCTCCTCTATCACCTTGTCCAACCGATCCACTGGTTGGTTCTTTTCCTGCAATGTGCTTTGTTGCACTTCCTCATCTCCATACAGGCTGAAGGTAAGATCATCTTGATCTCCCATGTTTTCTTCATCTCTTGTGGCATTAGCTTGCCACTCCATTGCAGGCTCAAACTTTGTAGCCTCCTCCATGAGTTGTTTCTCAGCTATCTCCTATGACAGATTAGTTTTTTCTAGTTCCTTTGTCTCTTCTTGTGCTGGCATAAGTCCAGATTCATCCAACTTCTCCTTCAGATGGAAATATTATTTACTATGCATGAATACATCCTCATGGAAGTCTACTTTTTTGTCTATATGGCCTATCCAATTCTCCAACAATTTCAATTCTTTCTCCCAGGGAGTGAGCATCTGACTAGTACGCTCCTCTTATTTCATCTCCTCTTGGGAAGATGTCAATTTCTTCACCATCTTCTCCTCCTTGACAGTCTCTGCTGGCTGTCCTTCCTCTACACCTTCAACATGTTCTCTGGTCTCCTCTCGGCTTCATGGAATGAAGATGTTGATTATTCCAATGATCAAAATGTGCCTATGATCTTCCTCCCCTATCAACACTGCTTGTTGATCTAAAATCCTCTTTGAGTTCATGAGACTCTCAGACAATCTCATCTCATTCTCCTTTCCCACCTAGAAACTGTATTTTTATGACCTGCCCTCCTGGCATTCTATGAGATATCCAACTTATCTCATCTCATTTCCCACCTGGAAATCGGAAAGTTCACTATTTCTCTCCTAGCAATCTATGATATCCTCATCTGATCTCTCATCCTCATCATCGAGGTTCTCTCCAACCTCTGGTTCGCAAACCATATCCTCTATGGAACTGAGGTTTTCAACATGCCTCAACCACCTCCTCAACATCTATCGCTGCCTCTGGGTGACCAAATGTTGGATGGGCCACTTTGATCTCTTCTTCAAATGCCACTCATACCTCCAACTTTCTCTCTCTTCTTGTTGCATCTTCAACATCATCCGAACAAGTTCTTATCAGACCTCCTTGAGGTCTTTGTCCATTTGTTCTTTCTTCATATGTTGGTGGTCTTCTCCTCGACCTCACCTCTGGCCTTTAGTATCCATATTCCTCCTTGCTCTAAGAACATGATTGGTTCTTCTGGCTCGGCCCACCTAGATGTTTGTTGTCTTCTCTGCAACTGAGAGAACCTCCAACTTTCTCCTACAACCCACATGGTTGTGAAATGTCTACTACACACTTGAAAACAAATCTTCATAGAGTATCACACTCTTTATTCTCCTTCTCCTTTTCCTTGTGTCTGCAAGAAAAAACACGCTCTGATAGCACTTAGTGGTATCAAAAAAAACTTCTCTACTTCCTGCTACTTGAAAATAAAATCAGGCTCTGATAACACTTGGCGTAGACCCCCACCCTCACCTGGGGTCCACTGACCTCCCTTTCTAAGTATATTCTTATAATAGGAGTTGAATTATCTCACAAGGTCCTCCCTAGACATTTTCTTTAGTTTTCCATGGGCCTTTTTCTCCAAATTCAGGATAAAATGGCTCTTTGGTAGGCTCCTTCTAGTGAGGCGCTACCTCCATGTGACCTCAAGCTTAAAGATGAGGGATAAATCCTTTATCTCTACCCAATTTGGGACTTTAGATATTTCATGCTCTGGTATTCTTCAACAAACACAACACACGATCCTCCCAAACAACATCTTCATGAAGCTCCAAATCCCCGGTGGGATCGACGTCTCTAATCCTCGTGCACAATCAATGGTCCTGATATGACTTCGGTAGTCCGAGCTTCGACCGTTCTTCCTGCTCCAACACCTTACATCACTAATTCTTTGAAGTTATG
The DNA here is from genome assembly GCA_010110895.2 of Picea sitchensis. Lineage (NCBI taxonomy): Eukaryota > Viridiplantae > Streptophyta > Pinopsida > Pinales > Pinaceae > Picea > Picea sitchensis. The sequence continues at coordinate 27,258 of SNQJ01S0030583.1, read as the reverse complement.
AACTCCGAAGTGGTGCGATCAGGCTCCACATGTCTTCTGAAAATCAACAACCCTGATTACTTTGGGCTCCCGGTCTTCGAAAATTTTTGAAACACCTCCCCACAAAACCTCCAGAGTTCCAAACCTCTGAAATGCAGAATCTGACGCCACGTGTCCTCTCTAATCAACGACCGAGATCAACTCTGTCTCTCAGTGCTTCGGGAGTTCTCATCTCACACTCAACCCAATTCCTCCAGATGGCTATACCTCCGGACCTATGGATCTATTGCCATGTGTCCTCCTCAACTAATGGATGAGATCAGCTACGAACTTCGAGCCTTCATGATCTTTGCACCCTTCTTCACCTGCTTCTCCTTCCCTCTGGAGTGCCAATCTTTTGGACTCCAGGATCCACTNACCTATGGATCTATTGCCATGTGTCCTCCTCAACTAATGGATGAGATCAGCTACGAACTTCGAGCCTTCATGATCTTTGCACCCTTCTTCACCTGCTTCTCCTTCCCTCTGGAGTGCCAATCTTTTGGACTCCAGGATCCACTGACACAGGTCCTCCTACGCCGACGTCCACAATGTGCTTCAGGATCTGGGACTTCGGCAAGTCCACGCTCTTCTACACTCCAATACTCTCGAATGTGTGAATTTCGAAGGACTTCCACCGTTATCTCCCTTGCAACTCCTCCAAATATGATGATTTTTGTTTCTCGTGCCTAGATCCGATGGTTGAGATCTATCCTCCACTATGTGTGCTCCTCCATTTTCTGGACTTTGACCCAATGGTCCAGATTTTCTCTTGCAACCAATCCAACAATGCCTATAGCTTATCCTCCATGCTACTTTATGCACTCTTCCCTTCTGATGAAGGAAACTAGTTTAGGTTTCAAAGGCTCGGTCTTCTGCCCCACTAGGCCTCCTGAGCTTGAAATTTGAAACAAGTTCACCTACACATATTTTGCGTTGTCCCTCTTGATATTTCAACTTACTCAAGTTTTAAGGGTCTCGACCCTTGTCTTCTCTAGATGATGTCCTATGCCCTCATGGAATATCGATGCTCTTCCTCCTGAGCTTGGTGGATCTAAAACCACTCAACCCCAGGCGCTCTTCTTGTGCTTCTGAACTTGAAAAGGCTCTTGGCTTCTGCAACTCCTTACAGACCCTCTCTTCTAGAGTGTTCAATAACTCTATCTATCTTTCTTGAGATTTCAAACCTCAAACCTCAAGGTTTGGAGTCCCTTTCTCTCCTGAGGTTATTGTTGCCCTCTGACACCTCCTTCTCAGTACTCCTTGTAGAGCTACCCTCTAGAGTATTCAACAACTCTATACATTGTTCCCCCTTTGCACTATCTTTTGGGTGTTTAGTAACCCTGAAGTAACACCCTAGAAATCTACCCACAAAAATCGAACAAAAAGTATCTTGTGCACTCCTTGCACTTTCCTCACAAGAACTCCTACAACCTTACATAGTGTTTAACACCTTTGTCTCATGTTCCTTCTTTGCATAGACTTTCCTGTGAGTATTCAACAACTTTGAGGCTCCTTCTAGATTTGAGAATGATTCTGGTGTGCCCGCCTGACACACTCTTCTCTAAACTTGAGAGAGAGTTCAAGTGAACTCATACCAAAACTCTAAGAGCCCAGAAACACTCAACCAACCCAAAAACAGATAGTAAATTCTATCTAATCCTTCAATTGAAACATAATCTCATATCTGACATTCATTCACATGGCTCCACGGTAAAAATTTAGAAGCAAACAAAGGAATTCACATAAAAACCATAAACCTCATATGCAGGAAAACTGCAGAGTATTCAACAACTATGAGGCTCCTTCTAGATTTGAGAATGATTCTGGTGTGCCCGCCTGACACACTCTTCTCTAAACTTGAGAGAGAGTTCAAGTGCACTCCTTGCAAAACTCTAAGAGCCTAGAAACACTCAACAACTCACAAACAGATAGTAAATTCTATCTAATCCTTCAATTGAAACATAATCTCATATATATACAACATACATACATAACCACAGTAAAAATTTTAGAAGCAAACAAAGAATTCACATAAAAACACGCAAAACCTCATATGCAGGAAAACTGCTCTTTTCATTAATATCTTAATTTATGTACAAGTGTTTACAAAGCTCAGACTGCAACAAAGTCTTTTTTCTATCTCCTCTCTTGATCTCTCTAATTATCATCAACTCCTTGGCTTACAAAGATGTTCGATCTAACTTCAAAAACCTTCTCTCGGCTTAATTTACAATGATTTATACAAGAGGGGATAATTGAGATTTCCCTCCAAGCCACCTGAGTACTATCCTATCACCATTACAAATCCTATCTACCAAGGCTTATTAAATTGAATACACTTCAAATCCGAGGCAATGTGCATGATCTGTACATCTCGATCCTATTAAAGGCAATTTACACTAAGCCTGTACAAAGGCACAACTTAGCTCTACTTAATCCTTACACCAATTAATTATAATTAATTACAGTGAATATTTAAAATTCAAGGAAAAAAGAGAGGTTTGTCGCCTCTCTCCCTTCTTGAATGTGCGCTAATGTGTTACTTTGTTGGCACATGCTGAGGTGGAAAGATGCTCCTGTATCATACTACCATTATGCTAGGGGTAACCATCGCACCCATTGAGACTGACATTATGAAGTAAAGCACCTCAAATATACTTCCAAACACCTATTGACGGCTTCAGTTTGACCATCAGTATGGGGTGATAGGTTATTCTAAGATGCAATTGAGTGCACTAGATCCTAAATAGTTCTTGCCAAAAATTGTTGGTGAAAGTGGGATCATTGGTCACTTACAATGGATTGCATCATACCATGGAGTTTAAATATATTATCCATGAATACTTGAGAAATCATTAAAGATTTAAAGGTGTGTTGTAGAGCACAAAAATGAGCATAGTTGGAAAGGAAATCAATCACAACCATGATGATGGATCTATTGCTATATTTGGGTAACCCCACAATGAAGTCCATAAAAATGTCCATCCATTCAAATAAATAAATAGGTATAGGTTTTAGTTTGCCTAGATTTTTCACTGTTTCTCCCCTGTGTCGTTGGAAAAGGTCACATTCTGCAACAAAAGTGTAGATGTCCTTCTTCATGCCTTCCCAAAAAAATGATCTTTTGATCTGTTCATATGTTTTATGAAAGCTATAATGACTTGTTATTGGATATGAATGAAGTTTATATAGCACTGTTGATTTAAAGGTGGATTGTTTTGTCAAATACAATTGCCCTTTATAGAGAAGCACTTCATTGTGCCAATTGTATCCCTAAGGTGCATGGGGCTCCATTTGAAGTTGTTGGATCAAACAAGCAATCTTGGGAACTATGAACCATTCCTTACAAACCTCAATAAACCACGATACTATGATGAAGGAAAGTGAAAAGAGTGACCCTTCCTCTTCATTCTTTCTAGAGATATCATATGATACCATATTCTCCTTTCCCTTCTAAAAAAATATTTCATAATCATATCCCAATGTTTTGGTAACCCATTGTTGTGTTGGTTTTGTCACATGGGTGAGAAAAAACACAACACTTACTTTCCTAGTTAAGTCAGCTAAACAATACAGAGGTTTGTGAGTTGATTAGATAACCAAATACACATGAAACAAGGAAATAAAAAGAAAAAGAAAAAGAAATGAATGTTATAGAATTTGAGAAGAACTAGAACCATGAAAAACAAAAAATGACAATCACATAACTACCAATGGATCAATGTATTGATAGGATAGCATCGTAGAGAAAGGTAGGGACTTATGAATCCCCTCTTCCTCCTTGGGAGGGCTCTCTAGTTCCCTAATAGAGAGCTCTTCTCTTCATACAATGGAAAGTAACAATGGTGAATAAATACAATGCCAATCCTCTCAAGAGGTGAGTGTAATGGCCCTTGCTATAGTGCTTGAATGATTCAAAGAGAAACGAGGATTCTCCGAGAAGAATTATTGCAACATAACAATACCTTGAAGTTATTATTTTTCTAGCACACCCATGGCACATATTTATAATTTCCATTCATGGAAAGATACAACTGGTTCATAGTGTGAACAAGGGGCCTTTCAGGGCACTTCCTAGCCCTTGACCAACCTCCAAGCTAGATTTCGCTCAGATCTGAGTGTCAAATCGTGTTGGGGGTTGGAATGGAAGTGGTTGAGATGCTGACAAGACTCATAAATGTGTTTTTCATGAGAAGTGCATGACTTTTGATTCACATACCCATTGTTCTGGTTAGATCATGAAATGTTTCACCCCCTAATGAGGACACGTGTCACCCCTTTACCCTGATCGTGTGTCAGTTTTTGGTTCATGGCCACCTAGCCTACATGGTTGGTGATGTGTCCAGGACTTCAGGAGTCTGGATAGCTTCAAGAGTTCAAAAGACGTGGGGTGTGGTACAATATAGGAACATCCAACACAAACATCGAACATCGACCGCCGAAGGGATAAGGCCATGTAGAGATATATTGGGAGTTCAGGAGTTTGGACATAGTGTGGTAAAAATTAATTCTCGATGGAGATCGTCAAAAACCGAACATTGATCTTTGAAGGGACAAGGCCATGTGGTGGGATATTGAGAGTTCAGGATTTTGGGCATAGTGTGGTAAAAAGGAATGCTCAGTGGAGATCGTTGATCCCCAAATGTTGATCGTCAAATGGCTAAGGATATGTGGCGAGACCTCGGGACTTCGAGGATTAGGAAAAATGTATGTTCAGTGCCGAGTACTGAAGCCCCCTTTTTAATCATAGATCTCGGCGAAGGATGTGAATCGTTGATCCCCTTATTTTTTGGCGATCTGAGAATTTCACAATACTTTTGGAACTCCCAAAGTCCGGGAACTTCTGAAGAGATGAAACCTTTGCTAACGTAGGCTCTTAGCTCCTGTTTTTTAGCCTAAGGTCACGAGGAAGACCCTGCTAAATAGTTCAAGCGCACACTGAGAGATGTAAGTTTGGGGGGAGCTCATTAAGAGGGTTTTTCTTAAGTAAGGGATCGAAAATGCACCAGGGAAAGTGAAAAATTGATGCCCCATCCCTAGAAAGGGTATTTATGGATTGGGTGTGTTACATTGTTTCCCAAGAGGGGCCATCTCAAGTTTCCCATTACTTTGGTCGGTAGGGATGTACATGATTTATTGGCTAGAGAGAGAGATATTGTCCTCAATAATACATAGTACCCATACACGGGGATGGATTAGAGAGGATGTCCAAACATATTATTTACAACACTCGAGCCATCAGATGAGAGAAGTAATATTATTTCTATGTTTTGATAAATCTAGTTGCATATTTTTATGTCTTATTTAATGCACATGTAATTTATTGTAATAGTTTATTTCAATTATCTTATTATTATTATTATCTATTTTTTTGCATATATTGGCACATATGCTGGGGAAATGAGCCTCCCCAACAATATGAGGATATGGAGGAGGTAGAGGTCAAACCAACAGTACAGAGACCCCACATGCCACACAAGCCGAATCAGAGAGTTCAAATAAAGGTGATGGATCACCTATGCAGTGTCATGATTAGTCACAAAGTGGTACCCACACTGGTTAGAGACATATTACGAGTACAAGATGTCTATACGATATGGACGATTCTACCTCATGACATGATGTTGTTGATGCATCATATTATCATTGTCGTCAACAGTATTGAGAGGTTGAGGGGTCTTTCTCATGATCCTACTCCATATGGATCATCAGTAGACCCATCCACATCCTCTACTCCACCATATGGTCCTCCTCCTCCCCATGATTCTCCTCCACATGAGTCAATTGCACCATCCACCAATCCTCCTTCTCCCCCTCCACATGTGTTTGAACCTGCATCCATGTCAGATCCTCCTCTTCCTCCTCCTCCTCCTAAACCTCCACATGTGTCTGAAACTACATCCATGTCATATCCTCCTCTTCCTCCTCCTCCTAAACCTCCACATGTGTTTTCACCATCCACCTATCCTCCTGGTTCTCCTCCACATGCATCACCATCCACTCATCTTCCTCCTCCTCCTCCACTTATGTCACCATCCATCGGTCCTTGTCCTTCTCCTCCACATTTCTTGTCATCCACTGATCCTCCTCCTCCTCCACATGTCTCATCATCCACCGATCCTCCTCCTCCTCCACATGTGTCACAATATTCATATGATTTGGACACTATGTCCACATCAAGTATTGTTGCACAGGTTGATGATATTGATAGAGACACATTTTATAATATACTTATGTTGGCATTTATTTCTGACATTATTATTGATAAAGCCTCTACCTCTGTAGCAGAGATGTTGATGCATCTGGCTCTGGTGGTTGACCTATCTAGTAGTGGTACTAATTGACATGTATATTGATTGTTTTAAATTTCACTTGAGATGTATATATGACATGTTTATTGCAAATCTTGTTGAGATGTATGTTTTACATGTATATTCATATGTATATCGCTCATGTAAATTATTTTTTTCATATAATGTTGTGGTTGTTGTTGTTTGATTTATAAAATGTATTATGAGTATGCTAATGATTAACTTTGTTAATGATTTCTCTATTTTTAAGTTAAATTTGAGATTTATCACTCATTTAAATTTACAGTTGCCATATAATGTTTAAATTTACTTTTATGAAATCGTTTAATTTGGATTGTGATTGCAAAAGGTTATAACCATTAATTCCATATAATGTTTAACTCTTCTTCAAGGTGAATTGTTTGTTGTCCAACAAGATACAATATGTCGATTAAACGTGTTTAGAAACAAAAATACTTAAATGTGATGAGGGAAATGATTGTGATTCGAATAATTATGTTTTTTTCATATACTATAATAATAACATTATAACATAATTATTCACTAATAATAATGATGATGATGTACTAATAATTTTATTTTTTAATTTTCATTATTCAAAGATTACAAGRCAAAGTTATAATATAATTGTTTKCTAAAATCACATTTATTATGTTTTATTAATATTTAATTTTCCAAATATTTTGTTAATCTATATTATCCAACCATTATAATATATKAAATTTATTCAATTAAATTCAAAAACTAAATATAGAGAATAATAATACATTTTTATCTATACACTTTCGATGAAATGGTTTCACAATTTTTTACTCTAATACTAACTTTATAAATCTTTTATTAAAAAGGAATATCACCAAACRTTTTATAATTAGTATTTTAAGAATTTGTAAAATTGAMAAAGGTTTATGTACTTTCAGATAAGTATGGATCATTAAAAATTTCCTTAATTTTGACTAGGGTCTAGAAAAATACTCTTACAATTTCCATGTCCTTCCTATATTGACACTTATTTCAAGGAGAATGTAATTTTTTTTATTAATACAAGTTTATATTATTATAAAACTAAAGGATGGAGTGGAATAGGTGAAGGCCATGATAATTGCACTAGTTAAGTTTGGGAATGCCAACACCACAAGTATGATTCCAGAACTCATAGATGTTGCACAAAGTAATTTTGTTAGAATTGTCCTTAGAAGTTCCATCAAAGTAAGAATATTTTTATTTGATTTTTTCAAACAATAAAAATTTTGAGGTTTGATTTTTTAATATCTTCATTTTTTTGTTAAATAAAATATAATTTAAAATAAATATTTACTAATATACGTCAACAAATTTATGATATCTCAAGTAATGCTTAGTAATTAAAAGGTTAACATAAACATATGTTAATAAATACAACATAAATTTGCTATAATAAACAACAAATATGACAATAAAAATATATCAAAACCACATTTTATGTTTGTAATATTTAATGTATTTTCAATATGGTTGTTGTAAATGGTTGTTAACTTTACATATCCAACACAATTATAAAATTAAAAAGAAAAAAGGAAAAAACATAATTGGTCATTATAGATACCCATAATAAAATGACACATCCACAATATAAATGTCAAAACAAAGCATTTACAAATCATTCTTCATTGCCATCACCATGATTATGTTCCTTGCTTGGCATCGTAACATTATTGTTCTCAAAAATATGTTTAGATCTCAGATCATGTCTCAATGTGAACCACCAATACCCATCCAACACATCTGGGTAAAAAAACACTTGGTTGCATTTTTTTGGGAAAACATAAGGGTCCTTAGTTTAAACCCATATTTTTTTAGAGTTAATACATATTAGCCCACTAAACAAAAAATAACACATTGAAATGATGGGAAGTCTGCTTGCATGATCTCTTGTATTTTTCCAATGTAACCCAACTTCCCCTCTATTAGGTTTTGATCATAGTGGCTAGCACAACTAGATTGGTTGAACTCAACCTCCACTCCACAATATTATGTGATGTTCCTATCATCAAAGTACTCAGTGAAAAAATAATATCCATATTCCCACATAGATGTGAACAAATGCACCTGTAAAAATGTGAAACAAAGGACGGTGTCATATGTCTAATAACCCAAGCATTAATAAAAACATAATGCATGTTATAATTCAAATGTGCAATATTATAAATAGAATGCGGTACTCAAAGAGTTTATTACATAGTTGTTTCTCTTGATCCCTATGTTTAGTGCATCAATATCTTCTCCACGTGGATTACGACCAAACACCGCATATTTCTCTTGTATCTGGTTAGCCACCCAATTGTTTTGACATATTTTTGGCATATTTTATTTTAAATGATCAGGATAAGGCATGCTTCTACCATTCAACCATATGAATGATTTCGTGTCATTGTCCATTTCCTTCTTTTCTCTTCATACAACATGACCCATGGTCATGTTTCCTCAACAATGTAAAGAATGAACATATTGATGGCATCAATTTCTAAATTCGTTGATGTATACAAAAATTCAAAATGAATAGCATGAGATCAAATATATATTATCAACTTAAATATTTTTTTTATTTATGGCATCAATTTCTAAATTCGATGATGTATACAAGAATTCAAAACAAATAGCATAAGATCAAATATATATTATCAAATTCAATGTAAACAAATTCTTTATACTAAATTGACGAAATACAAGTGACTTACTCTTTATCAAACGCCTTTTTATATTCATTTGGAGTAGTTGCCCTTCCCTTTTGTCCTCATATTGATGGTTGTCCCAAACAACTACCCCTGATGTGTTAGGGACCTAACCTCCCTAACCCCTCACATAAATAGAATAATATATTTTCCATGTAATAAAGGTTGACATTAGTTAATAAGTCCTATTTAATAAATATGAACAAGTCAATGTAAGAAGACCTAATAGAGGGTTCTGCTTCTAGAAATATCTTCCTCTAGAATGTTCTTTAGAGGATAGAATTAGTATAAATAAGAGTAGGGGGCATGAGAAATATTTCTCTGGAGAATTATTGTAATAGAGATCTGCTCTGTTGGAGGTTTCCCCCTCAAAGAGGCAAGTGAACATTACTTTATTTGAATAAAGGTATTATTCTTGTATTTCTCTTCTCAATATTTTGTTGTTCCATTGATATCTATTGAATTTTCTTGTTTCTGCATATTATATTACAGTTGGTACCTTACAAGTGGTATCGAAGCATGTTCCTTGGTAGGAATTATGGGTAAAAAACAATTCTAGGGTAGAGACATGTATTGTCGGCATCTTTAAAGCACTAAGATTTTTTGTTCAATAGGTTAAGCTACGGTGGCAACAAAAACATGTAGGCGATACAAAGATTTCATGGGGTTTCCTAGAAACCAAAGTTTCACCTTTGTTGGAAACCTTTGTAACCCATGTTGGTACCCCTCAAGTAGTATTGCATCAGACAGAATCTGTACATGGTCATCACTCCCATGTACTAGAAGGTATATAGGGAGTCCCCTATGTCTCCTGAAACCATCCCTAAATCAATCGATCAGCCACCTGACTATTATATTTCCATCGAGACTAGAAATCGGGAAGATAATCTCTAGTACATGGGTAATCGGGTAGTACGACTAATGGTATAGTTAAGCCTCCTTAGTTGGTACCTTGACATATTAGGTCGAGTACTATTGTTTGACCCTGCACGTATATCAGAGAGCTATAGCACAAGGAAAACCCTTTTCCATAGGTACCTTGAGAGCTATAAAGTAATAAGGAAAAACTCCTTTCCATATGTACCTTCAAACCCTAAATTGGGGGAACATACCGCATAAGGAACAAAAGGATATTTTGGTCGCGGGTAACCTGCTACCCACATTCAACCCCGCAAAAATTACTACACATTTTTTTTCTCTCTAAGAATTTGGGCATTTCGACACTACAATATTATTCAGTCGTCAGAGTATAACTTAGCAAGAGTAAAAAACAATTACCGGTACTTCCCGCACCCTTATTTGAGACCTATCCTATTGGATTTATCTTTTCATCTTGATCATTGTGATACCTATAATTTTAAGCCTTTTTTTTTCTTGTGGACCCATAACCCTCCCAACACCTTTATTTCCCACTTATCCCATTAGTTTCCTCTCATTTCCCTCATCGTAGTAGTATATATCACTTATATACCTTTTTATCTGTGAAGTCACCCCTCATATCCTAATGCCCCCCACTCCCCAAGACGAAACCAATTAGAAACGAAATAGGGACATTATTTCCATTCTTGCCAAAATGGACCACATGCAAGACCAACTCACTAACCAAATAGCAGAACTCAAATCCACTTTCCAATAATTCAACTCCCAGGGTCCATCCTCCTTTGGCCTAAAACCCCTAAGTTCCAGGCATTAGAGAAATCTATGCAGGAGGCACACACGACCTGAGTGGGTCTGGACGAGCCACAAGTTAGTGTTGGGGGCCTATTGGAGTAGGAAATTTTGGGGTTCAACACAACAAATGAGGGAAAAAAAGGACCAAAGGAAGTAGTGTGCGATAGAGAATGAGGATAAAGTAGTGTTCAAGAAGGAAAAGGAAGCAGCGTGCCAAGAAAGAAGGAAGACCAACATAGAGTAAAATTAAGGAAGGGTTGGATCGAAGACTAAAAACTATGATGTAATGCATGCAGTGTTATTTTGATGAAGAATTAATAAAGAAGGTCTTTATGGACATAGCCCAAGGGGGGGGAGGGTGATGAACCATGGTAAAATGGTATATTTATGTGTATTGTGTTTCATTTGTATGCTTACGGTGAATGAATGGTTAGACGAATGCATATGTTAGTGTTTATTTATAGTGTGCACTAAAATAATTATGTAGAATAGATGTTATTGAATGGATAAAATAATATATATGATTAATGTTATGGTAGAATGCATGTTAATGTAGAAGAATAAGTAAAAGGAACATCTGCAATACCTTCCATGACTATAGACATTTTCATCATGCACTCACCCATAATTCATCTCGAGTGAGACTGCGTTGTGCACTCTATGTGCGGTGTAGCCTTTTGGTTTACCAGAAGGGACAATGGTGAATAGGGTTTTGTTGGAGAACTAAGGTAGAACCCGGGTCAACCCATACATCCAACAAATGGTTTTTTTGTCGTCAACTAAGAATAATGAATTGGAAGGGGTTTGGTTAAGAATATGCAGTGGTATAAAAGAATTTATAGGTCATGGAACCCTACAAAGCAAGATATTGAAAGATGGTTGGAGACAAAGAATCTCAAGTTCGTGCAGAAAGATAATAGTATATACACCACACTAGTATCTACAAAGGTATGTGTTTACTGATTTGCATGCGGCATTTTTTTTTTTTCTAGAGTTATTATAGTAGTGGATATTAAGGTTGAAGGATACCCATATGACTAATCGGATAATGCCAGTAGAGTGGACTACTGAGAACATTGCATGGTTGGAAAGGGTTAATAATAAATTCACGCGCATAGTGGATTTTTGGTTAAACAATATTACTCCAGGGTTTATTATTGAATTTGAAGTAGACACGGCGAAGTCATATACTTCCACAGAGAAATATTTTTTGAAGGGACCCAGAGGGAGGTACATCATGTCCATTTACATGTAAATTAAGTTATTATTGCATGATAAAGTCGTGATGACCATGGAATCACACAACTAGATCACTCTACACACATGGGGGAGTTGGGGGAACCACTAAAGAAGATTTGATATATGGAGAAGGATATCGATGGAGGCCAGAAGAAGGAATCAATGGACCCCATAATGATGGATGGGGAACAAACATGGGAAATAATAAGGAAAGAAGGAGTGACGTGCAATGGACGACCCTACCAGTATAAGATCAATAGTAAGAAGAGGGCAGTCATCGAGTGAGAGGGCTTGGAAAGTGATGAGTAAGAGGCAGAGGATCTCCATGCAATAGGGTAGATTGAGGAAATATTGCACTCCACATATGAGAGGAAAACCAGAGGTGTTAGGTCTGGCATAGAATAAGGCTCTCCATTCTATATCTGAATTAGTGTGGAACCCACAACCCCATATGCGACTAAGACATTTTAAGAAGAAAAACCAATTAACCAGCAAGTGATTAGTGGTAGAAGAATTTTTAGAGGACGTGGGTCCAGTGGAAAATCAAGCATAAGTGTAAGTTCAACAAGAAGTAGTCATGTATCTACACCGCACGGAGGTGGTATTATAGCAAACTTCACAATGGCAGGACAAGATCCAACTATTAGGTTACCACAATTCCAAGGAGACAGGTTAGATGACCCAAAAAATCATTTGTTTATCTATGAGAAGATATGGGAAACTAAGTAGATTACAGATGAAGATACAAAGGTTGTGCAGTTGGAAATCACATTCAGAGACCGCGCATTAGACTGGTAGATGGGTCTCATAGAAAATAATCCAATGGGAGCGCCTACAACTATAGCAGAGGTAAAGAGGAAATTAATAAAATAATTTTAGAAACCAAGTTCAGAGGATCAGTTCATGAATGAAATGATAGAGATTAAGAATAAACCAGGAGATTCAGTCTGGGAGGTGGACCAAAAGTTTAAAAGAATAAAAGGTAATTTGAAGTACCCTATTACTGATATGCATCATAGAAATTTGTTTTTTTAACTCTTTATTGCCACACTTGAAGTATCCTTTGAGGTAGTAGAAATTTTAGAGTCATGTTGAGGCTCTGCAAGAAACCTTACAATTAGAAGAAAATCAATATAAGAATATGTATCCAATTTTGGAAGAGTTGAGACAAGACCTAAATAACCTAACATTTCAATTGAATCATAATAAAGGTAAGTAAAAAAGGGAATATGTTTGGTGCACATTATGCAGAACTGAAGGGAATCACAAGAATGAGTGTCCATTATTTGTGTAGTATATTGGAGTAGTTATGCCAAACCATTTATCTTCATGTGGACCATGGTGTGAGATTTTTAAAACACATGGGCATGATCCCTATCATTTCCCCATGATGTAGAAGTATCAAACAGTACCAAAGAGTACATTTTGTAATTTTTGTAAGTAAGTGGGGCATTAAGATAAGCATTGTAGAAATTTAGAGATGATGAAAGAGAGGATTTTAGATACATATAAGGTGCATGATGAACACAAAACAAGACAACCTACGTAGAATCCGTAGTATAATAATGCGCAGTAACCACAGTATAATACCACACAGCAGTTTCAAGCACAACCACAATATAATAATGTGCAAAAGTTTAGAGCACCACCGTAGTATAAAAACGCACAACAGTGTGCAGCACCACCATAGTACAATAATGTGTAGCCATAGTACAATCAAGGACCCTAGTATAATACACCATGCAGAAATGATCAAGGAAACATAGGAGGCTTCAGAGGAGGAGGTTGTGGAGGAAGAGGCTTTGGAGGAGGTCCAGGACCAATAGTTTTTCATAACTGTCAAAAACCATGGAACTATGCCAGGGAATTTCGATAGCCACTAGTAACATGTATGTATTTTTACGTAGTAGACCATGTGATAGAATATTTTCTAACACTTTTGGTGAAGATACAGGACAAGAGGAACCAAAACAATCAGAATGTACAATGGATTGTTGTGGAAAACAGAGAATATGGAGGGGATAATATTAACATATTTATTATATTTGGAGCCAAGACATGAGAAGATGAAGCAAAGAAGGATCAGGATCAGTACCAGTGGGTTAGGAAGAATACAACGCCTGAACAGAAGTTTGGTGCGCGCAAAAAAAAGGAGACATTCAAAGAGGCTAGACAGGAGATTTTGAAAAAATAAATATTGTGTCTACTTCAAGAACAAAGCCAGTAGATGAGGTACGAGTGTATGACATTCCTCCTTTATTTGATCAAACTGGAAAAGAGAAACCTTCATATCAAGTAAGTAATTTGAGAAAAAATTTGGGGTCTCGTGTGAAGTTATTGAATGACAAAAATTATTTACAAATATTACAGAATTTGTTAGAAAAGTGTAATTATGTGGAAGAAGGGGTAAAGAGAGTGAATTAGGTTTGTAAGAAGAGAAGAACACACAGGGAATTCAGGTTGAATGCAAACATTGGAGATTTCAATATGGGGGATATCATACTAGACTTAGGGTCTGAAGTCAGTGTTATTCCAAATAAGACATGGGAAGTTATGGGAGAACCTCAATTGGGGTATTCACCTATTCAGTTGAAGTTATAAAATCAGCATAGAGTGGTTCCAATTGAAATATTGAAATGGATTCTAGTAGATCTAGATGGTGTGCGCACCATGGAAAACTATGAAGTCATTGACATAGTAGATAATACTTTGCCATATCGAGTGTTGTTGGGCCTAGATTTGGCTTTTGATAACCATACTTTTATCAAATTGAAGACAAGGAAGATGATATTTGAATCTGGAGACTACAAATTTATTGCACCATTGGATCCCTTAGAAGGAGGAAGGTATGTGGAACCTGCAACATAAAATTTTATTACAGAAAATGTAAATCACATATACAGAACTGTCACACACAGAGAGGATTATATCAACCCAACTACATATGGAATGTTGAGTTGGAGGAGTATTAGTTCTTATGCTTCAGATTATGAAATGGGACTGGAGAACTGGAAACAATGACTACATGAATTATTTACCAGAAGATGTGTCATATTGACGCACGCACTAAGATGGATTGGTTCAGAGGCAAGAGAGCCTCCTGCTTTTTATGGTCTAAATGACTTAGAAGAATTTTTAATGAAGTTTGAATTAGAAGTAGTAGAAAACCATATATTACGAGTATTAGATATTTCTTTGGAATCTACACCTACTCGTTGGTGGGGAACACATAAGGAGAATATCAACAACTGGTTTTAGTGAAAAAGGTTATTGTGCATTAGATTTGGCATAGAGCTCTATTAAACAAATGTTTGGAGAAATATGATGGAATTAGAAAACCTAAAGAACATGTAGACATGTGCATGGTTCAATGGATATCGGTACCACCAGAAGAGTGGCAACACCATTTTATTCAAACATTAGAAGGTATTCCAAATAATTGGTACACAAAACAGGAACAACTTAGAGAAACTGCAAATTGGGAAGAAATACAACAAAATTTTATGGTTACAATTTCCATTGAGCATGAAAGTCCATAGATAGATATAGTGTTGAAGGTGGTAATAGATAGGATATTTGAATAACCAGAATTTGAAATAGTCCCAACATATCAGAACTCGACTAGACAGAGAGTTAGACAGTTGCTACAATGTTATCATGTTGTAAAAGAAGATCCAGTAGAAGAAAACTCGCGCAATATCTAGATCTCAGAAGTTGAGGGGAAAATGGAAGTACAAGGGCCAAATCTAGATTCAGAAGATTATACTACACCCTTGAAGATCAAGAAGATAAATATTGGAACTACAAAAAACTCAAATATTGCAAGCATTGGAGATTATTGGGATAATCAAACAATAGAAAGAATCACACAATTATTGTGCGAGTATAGTGACTTATTCCTAGAGACATTTTCAGAGATGAAGGGATTAGCAGGAGAACTAGGAGAGATGAATATCCCCTTTATGCCATAATCCATACCTATCATACAGAGACCTTACAGGTTAAATACAGTATATAAGAAGAAGGTGAAGGCATAAATTGACAATATGTTAGAAGTCAGTGTCATAAAACCTATGGAAGAATAAAAATGGATCAATCCTATGGTGGTGCAAGAAAAGAAGCAAGGAGGGATCATGATTCTCATATATTTGAGAAAATTGAATGATGCTTGCCTACGTGATCCTTTTCCTACTCCATTTATAGATGAAGTTTTGGAGAATGTAGGAGTTCAAGAGGCTTATTCCTTTACATGTGGGTTTTTAGGATATCATCAGATTAGGATAGCACCAGAAGATAGAAATAAGACCACATTTACTACAAAATGGGGATCATTTCAGTATACAGTTATGCCATTTGGGTTGAAGAATGTGCCAACAATTTTTTCAAGAGTAGCAAGGAAAAGACACAGTGTCACAGGGCCACTGCAGGAGCCAGAAATGGAAGTGGAAAACCTTGTGCATACAGAGGAAGTGATGGATGTGGATACCATCCCTTCCCCGATCATCAAACTAGTGAGCCCTACAATAGTAGAGGAGAAAGAGAAAATACCTATGAAAAAATAGATGCAGGTTGATCCACAGGACATCGTAGAGGGACAAAACTCGATGTAGG
>SNQJ01S0030582.1:59150-69864 GCA_010110895.2 Picea sitchensis | reverse complement strand
ACAACTTGTTGTTAAGGTAGATTTTTATTATAGTTCTTTTCGAAGTGCCCATACTCATGGCAGGTTTTGCACTTGAAGTGAAGCTACTCATAGTCCAACTTTTGATTATGTTTCCAGTGGTCTAGCATAAGGAGAATGGCCTACGACATCCCTTTCTCTAGATCCACTCTGACATAGTTTATGGCACATGCAAACATTCTATCTTTTGGCTCAGATTTGTCAATGTATTTCCCAAGCATTTTTATGATCCTCCGCATTGAATCTTCATTCTAGCAATGAAGAGGGGGGTGCGACAATTGAACCCATATTGGAATGACACATCCAACTCTGTATCAAATTACGGAGTCCATCGGTTTAGATACATCCCTCGAGTGCCAAAGAAGTAAGGCCAATTTCTAAAAATAAGATCTTGATCTTCTTTTTCCTTGAAGAGAAATGCATATAACCTTTTCCTAGATAAGTAATGGGTGGGTTTTCCTTTGATGAGAACTTGCCAATTTTTGTGAACTCATGTAGCCATTAAGTTGGGTGATGGCCAAATTCTAGTAAATTGCCCCATCAATCCTCTTTTGACCAAGGCTAGAGCCATTTGCTGGGATTTTGTGGCCAATAGAGGAACCTCTAGAATACTGTCCAATTTCTTGATGAAGTGCGAGGGCTGAGATTTAGTAATGGATTTTCTCATGGCCAAGAGAAAATCTTGAAATGCCTTGGCCTTAACATCTGGAGGGGTAGGATCCCCCCCTCTATGATCCAAATCCATGAAAACCTAAAGGAGGGAACACACACTAGATAGGGAGCTCTAGGAGACGAATCAAGTAGACAATGTCTCTAGCAAGAATATATTATAGAATCTGTATGCCAATATAAAACAATGGGGAAAATAACATTCCTTATTATAATTCTTATCACAATGACATATCCATTGGATTTTATTGCACATTAAGAATCTAKTCATGTAGTTTTGTTTTCATTGATTAGTGATAACATCTGTATGTTCATGGATTTTTTGTTGACTTGCTTCCTTTTATCATATGCCTCTAAATGCAAACATAAGCATAAATAATCTACAAAGAGAAAATAGGGCACATTTTGCATGGATACCCTACAAGAGAACTCTCCTACAAGTGTCATAAGGGAGTGGTCATTCCACCAAAGGATTTGAAGTTGGTTGTGGATTGCAAGGTAGAAAATGACCCACCTTCAATCTCTCCTTTTGGCCCTAGGCCTTTTGAGAATTTGTCTTTTGACTAAGGTTAGAAAGAAACATATTTTATCTCAAGAGAGATTCAAGCAAATTTGGAGAATTTACCTCCTCATAGAAATCCAAATGCTTTAGTGGATATTCTATTTTCTAGAAAAGACTCTTTGATGGCAGATCTTCTTGAAGAGTTATCTTAGACAATCTCATATATCTTCTTTTTTTTTCCTTTTTTTCCCGAGGTTGTTATGTGAAGGTTGGAAGAAACCTATGGATTCAAATATGAAGAAGGGAGGATGTTCAAAATCTTTGATGGTGTAGGAGACATATAATTTTCCTTTCCAGAATGAGGTTCCTCTTTTATCTCAAGAGAGATTCAAGAAAATCTAGAGAATCAACCTCCTCATAGAAAGCCAAATGCTCAAGTAGATATTATAATTCCTAAAAGAGACTTTGTAATGGTGGACACTCTTAGAGAGCTATCTTAGATAGTCTCGTACATCTTTTCTTTTCCAAGATTGTTATGTGAAGGTTGAGAGAAGCCTACAAAGTTGAATATGTAGAAGGGAGGATGTTTGAAATCTTTGATGGCATGGGAGAAGTCTGATTTTTCTTTCTAGAATGAGGTTCTTGCCATTGGGAAAAGAAATCTTGCTATTTTAGCATATTTGAATTTTGGATTAGAGCAAATTCCAATTTTAGAGAGGGATTCAAACAAGGAATTTTTGGTTGGGACAACTATAAAGCAAATGGGAAGGAGGTGATACCCTACAAGAGCCAGTGATAGAGGGTGGTCTAAAGTTAGGTTTTTTTCCTAGCTTACCAGAGTAGATATTATTCTTAGAAGCCACAAAGTCAGGTCCAAAGGTGTCATATCTCCAAACTCTCATGTAAGTAAATTAATAATCTTAGCTAAGGGTAGGAAGAGAAAATTCATTCCACTTGATCTTTCCTTATTGCCTCCCAGTTCTCAAAGGAATTTAGTCCTGGTTACTCTGATAGATTTCTTTGAAATGAATGAGTTTTTGTTTATATTGATCTAATTGTCCTATTGTAATAAGACATCATTAGGGTTTTATTGGTAGGGACATTCATATGAAAGCTCCTTTAGTTACTTTTTATGAATGCAAAATGCACCTAATTCCTTTTGAGAATTTGTATTTTGACTTAGGTGTGAAGGAAACATCTTTTATCTCAAGAGATATTCAAGAAGATTTGGAGAATTGACCTTCTCATACAAATCCAAATGCTCAAGGGGATATTCTTATAATTTCTAGAAAAGACTCTCTGATGGCAGATCTTCTTGAAGAGTTATCTTAGACAGTGTCATATATCTTTTTTTTTTCTTTTTTTCCCGAGGTTGTTATGTGAAGGTTGAGAGAAACCCATGGAGTCAAAGATGAAGAAGGGAGGATGTTCAAAATCTTTGATGGTGTAGGAGAAGCATAATTTTCCTTTCCAGAATGAGATTCCTCTTTTATCTCAAGAGATATTGAAGAAAATCTAGAGAATCAACCTGCTTATAGAAATCTAAATGCTCAAGTGGATATTATAATTCCTAAAAAAGAATCTGTTATGGCAGATACTCTTAGAGAGCTATCTTAGATAGTCTCATATATCTTTTCTTTTCCAAGATTGTTGTGTGAAGATTGAGAGAAGCCTACAAAGTTGAATATGTAGAAGGGAGGATGTTTGAAATCTTTGATGGCACAAGAGAAGTCTAATTTTTCTTTCCAGAATAAGGTTCTTGCCATTGGAAAAAACAATCTTGTTATTTTAGCATATTTGAATTTTGGGTTAGAGCAAATTCCCATTTTAGAGAGGGATTCAAACAAGGAATTTTTGGACAACTATAAAGCAAATGGGAAGGAAGTGACATCCTGCAAGAGTCAACGATAGAGAGTGGTCTAAAGTTAGGTTTTTTACCTCGCTTGCAAGAGTAGATATTATTCTCAGAAGCCACAAAGTTAGGTCCAAAGATGTTGTATCTCCCAACTCTCATGTAGGTATATTAGTAATCTCAACTAAGGGTAGGAAGGCAAAATTCATTCCACTTGATCTTTCCTTATTACCTCCCAGTTCTCGAAGGAATTTAGTCCTCGTTACTCTAATAAATTTCTTTGAAATGAATGGATTTTTTTTTATCTTGATCTAATTGGCCTATTGTAATAAGACATCCTTATGGTTTTATTGGTAGGGACTATTGGCCCTTGACCAAGTTTTGGGAACACTTGGTCATATTTGACCATTTTTGGGACTTTGACAGCCTATCGAAGATGGAATGCCAAATGAAGCAGAGATCACGGGATCTCGGCCCACTTTTGGGCCCTTTTTGGGTTTTGGGAATATGTAATGGGAAAGGGATGTCGGCTCGTGGGTTTACCCACGCTTAGGCCCATTTTGTATGTATAAATAGAAGTATAGGCAATGTAAGGGGAGGGTCGAATGGTATTGTATCTATGTGATATAGGCTAAGTGCCAAGAAAGGATCTGTGTGATCGAGAGTTTTGCGCATTCTGCATAGACTTGCAGAGCTTAGTGCAAGTCCATGTGTGAAGAAATAGAAGGCTTTGTGCTGAAAGGCAAGGAAGAAGGATCTAGCGACCTGCGCAGATCTTTTGTCTTGTGCGAAGTAAGGTCTTCTACGGCTCTGTGCTTGTAACCGCTTGGCCGACGATAATAAAGAAGAAGAGTTGGTGGATGTAGCTTCAGGGTGGGGGTGAACCACGTAAATCCTGTGTGTTATGCTTTGTGCTTTGACTCAATGTGCTTATCCCTGCATTTGCTAAGTGCTTTGATATATTTAGATAGATCTAGTTATGCTTGTGCTTATTAGATGTGTATGAATAGTAGATCTAATATGTATAAAGATGCTTAGTGATGATCTACTGGATTTGATCTGTTTTACTATTGCTAAGTATTAAGATACCTTAGATCTAAATGAATGCCGCAATGCTCTGTGTTATTTGCGAAGTATAATAAGGACTGAATATTGATGAATGATCGATGTTAAGTGCTCTATAAGCGATATAATCACAGATTTGTGTCCCAGCTAAGGTTCCAGACACCTAAGTCTTGCAACCACCCCTGCCTCTACCTCGGGTGAGACTTTATCTGCTTCACAGGTGTTGCCGAAAGGGCCGGTAATTAGGGTTTTGTTGGTGCGCTCTTGTAGCGTTGAACCCTGGGTCTGCCCCTGTGCCAACAAATGGTTCTGTTGCTAGGACCTAAAGCTGTGATTGTTGGGAACTAAGGGAAGAGAAGCTTTGTGTGAAGATTCAATTAGAAACTGTGGAAACTCTATGCGTAGATCTGTTACCCTAGTGCGCGGCTTTTTACTCGACCCGTGAAGCTTTGTGCCAAGAAAGGAAGGGAAGATCTGAAGAAAAGAAGCAAGATTTGAACGCTTTGTGCTCTAAGAAAGGTGAAAGTGGAAGTTCCTGAAGAAAAGAGGTCAGATCTGCAGAAAAGAGGTAAGATCTGTAAGCTTAGTACTCTAATAAAGGTAAGAATAGTTAAAAGGTCTTAGATCTGGAAGCTTTGTGCTTTGTAGAAGTAAGATAAGTGGAAATTTGTGTTTCTAAGGTATGGATCTAAGTATGTTTAATAGAGTTTATCCTAGTTTGAAAACTGGGGCACTGATAGATGAAAGAAAGTTTGATTTGAATAGATATGATAAGCATAATGATAGATGTGTTATACCTATGCATAGAAAGAATGTTTGAACTAACAAATGGATGCAGGATCCTAGAAAGAATTTTTTGCAGACTAACTACCATGATCCTAGTGTGCAGTACAGAAGAGGCTGGGGATCATTTAAAAGAAAGAAAGGGTTAACCCTCTGTTACAGTTGTAGAAGACTGGGACATCTTGCTAAGGAATGACCTGGTGGAAGATATAGTTGCTTATGTTGCAAAGCTTTGGACCATGAAGTCTTGGATTTCCCTAGAATGATTGCTAAGCTTGAAAGAATGAATCTGAATGAAGAAAACCCTAAGGCAGATCCATAAATAGTAGAACCCCAGAAGGAATCAGAGAAGGTATTGCTACAGATGAAAGACACCTTGAATGATCACCGACATGTTAGGCTACTAGAGATCTTTAAAGAAAAAGAATGCATTGAAGCAAGAATAAGAGACTTCGACATTGACTCTGTTCTTGATGAAGAAACACAAGTGAACATTATGCCAGAAAGAACTTGGGAAGCTATAGGGAAGCCTGCTATGATCCCTTCATTAAGAGGAATAGGGTTATTCAGAGGGAAATTGGTAAACCTATGTGGGAGGTTCACTCAGATACGTATGAATGTCAATGGAACTTCGACATAAGAAGATTTTGAGATTATCAAATTTATTGAGGACAACGCCTTGTTTACTATGTTACTTGGAAAACCTTGAATTGAAAGAGATCAAGCCAGAAAGAAGGAAGAAGAAGAAGTCTTAGAACAACAAAGACAAGAGTTAAAAGATTTCATGACCATAAGGATCGCGCATTTGATTGAAGAATAGGAGAACAGATCGAAGCTATTTGACACTAGAATCCTAGATGTCAAAACTACAAGAACATTAGAGGACTCATAGAAGATTGAAGTATCTATCTTAGATATAGAAGAAGTGTTGCCCCTGAGTCTTAGGAGAGAATATCAACAGCGCGAAGTGCCTATGCCCAAGGAAAATAAGAATCAGACTAGGAAGAGAATCACCAAGACGAAGCTCACTGGGAAAAAGGCTAGGAAGCTAAGTAAAAAGAGAGCTAATATCGACAGGTTACAGAAGATTCCAGAGGGATCCTCGCAAAAGGAAAACTTGCAGAATTTGAATTTCGTCGAGATATCAGAACAACGACATAGGCCACTTCGTCATGGCGAAGTAATATAGATGTTAGAGGCTGATATATCTGTTTGACTACCACTCCGAATGGATTGAAAAGCATTGATGGCTCATCATCAGACCGTTGGACCGCGCAATAATGGACATAACACGAATTAATGAGGCCCATACCTATTGCAAAGAAAACCATTGCCAAGATCACCTATATATCTCGTCACGCCATGCCTAAAGAACACTTTTGCCAACTGAGAATTTGAAGCCCGCAGACTAGCAAGTGTATACAGTGATCATCGCGCCCTTGTTGTTCATTCCTATGCAGTGTCTAAGATCATTATGACCCCGATATTAACCTCGAGCGCGTATGTCCGAAGAGCTTAGCGCACTTGAAGAATTTGCAAAGGAAGTACTCGCTGATCTCAGGACCGAGAAAATCATGTCAGAAAGAAGGATGTCTACAGGTGTGCAAGCATCATCAACAGGAGGAGTCAAAGCTTCTCCATCAACTGCTCGCGCAGCAGGAACTTCCAGAATCGCGACAGAGACGAGAACGAAGCAGAGAGACGATATCACAAATGCCAAGATGATTCTGAGCATTCTAACTGCCTACCTACCCCCTCTAAGCGTCACCATCAACCAGGACAGTGTGCCTCGAGATTTTGACTATGCTTTGATCACAACATATCTCCCGAAAGGGATACGCGTAGTTCGAGCCAACCAGGATAAGCTTGCAACATTGAAGTTCAGTGACTTCAACCTTGGCGACAGGAAGGCTTACAACATGCTCGCAAGGCTTACAACATGCTCGCCTTGCATAAGTATCTGACCAGAACTAAAGGCAAGAATTCGAAAATTATCTCGCAGCGATGGACCCAGAACCTCGCGCAGTCCACACTGCTTAATGTGATGAAGATCCTGCACTTCGACCAACACCAGGAAGTAAATGCATGCGTGAAACTATTGTTATCCTACTACCATTGAGGTTACTTATGGTTGGACCGTCACATCACTGTGGATCCGACCTTGATCAATCAGATCACAGGGTTGAGCATGCAGGGCCCTGACCCACATGATTTTTACCCTGGAAAGACCTCAAACCGAGCATTAACGCAGAGAATCAAAGAGACTTATGGCGATGTCGAGAAGGGCACGTGAGGCTACAAGGTAACCTCTATCTAGAACAATGCAATGTGCTTCACATGTTAGCTGATCGTAGGCAAGCTAGTTCGCAAGAACTGGCCCACCCAAGTGACTGGATTCATTGTTGACCTCGTCGGAAAGTGCGCCGAACGACTTCAGGTGAATTGGGCGTAGTACCTTGTAAACCAGCTAGAGCTTGATTACCGGGAAGCATAAGACTAAGGGCATGAGTTCCACTTTAGCTGGCTTTTCATACTAATCACATTCATTGCATGGGAAATGCCAGAAGGTGTGGCCTTCCCCGACATCAAGCCCTTCGAACCTTTGGCCGCGAAGTTCAGTACCTTGTGGTACTCTAATGATATGAACAAGCAGTGGCAGTCCAATGCCGTCTTCCATACTTACTACAACCAGTTGAAACAAGCCATCCAGTCCGAGACTCAGATGACCCCGAATACCCTCCACAGGTTTCAACCCTTAATGAAGTTCAGCGCGGACCACCACTTTATTTGTATAACAATGCGTGCTGATGAGCACAAACAACAGTTACAGTCCTATTACAAGTTGGTCGAGGAAGACATCGAAGAGATCACTAAGGAATGGTCGGTGAAACTCCTTATTCCAGCCAACCCTGTGGAGTTGTCCGATGTAGACAACTCGAAAGTTGCGCAGGATATACCCGGACCTAGTAAGACGAAGAAGCCTGTAGAAGTTTAGGATATAGACAACACATCTATAAGGACTGCGTCCATTTCACCAGACGAAGGGGATGATGGCGAAGAGATAGAAGGCACAGAAATTGAACAACAGAAAGGCAAAGTACCATCACTTAGGGACGAAGAAGACTCGTCGAAGAAAAGGAAGGTTTCGCCTCCGAAATCTTGCTCCCGAAAGAAACCTAGAACCTATGTAACCAAGATGTGGACTACCCTCACATTGGATGATTTTAATTTCATCATTGCAGCTGTGAATGATGCTTCACAAGAGATATTAGAGAAGCAGGAGGCGAAGCAGGAACAGATGTATAATCGTATCGATATTGAACTCCAAGAAGTGCAACAGACACTTCAGTCTAGTCGCGCAGTCTCCACTGCACCTCTGACAGCAGGAACAATAGAACCATGAGATGAGCCAACCCAATTGCACTACATTGCCGATAAATTTGAAGCTCGCCTTCGACGAGCTCAGGAAGAGACAACGCAAGCCATCCAGGCTTTGACACAGGTACATGGAGTACTTGTCAAGTAGCGCAGTGCTGTCGAACGAGAAAAACTTGCTCTTCAAGCACAGTGGGACAAAGAGAAAACAGAGCTATAGTAGAGCAAGGAGCAGTTGATCGCGGAGCAACTAGAAGTAATGGAACAGGTCAACAAAGCAGTTCGCTATGTGACCGTCATAGAAGTGAGAGCTGAAGAACGAATCCCACAGCAGGTGGCACAACTGGAAGAAGTGATCCAACAACTTCAGCAACGCATCACAGACCTGGAACTTCGTAATGTGCCCGAGACTCCTCAAGAAATCAAAGACCTAAGAGAGGAAACTGCTCGCAGCGTAGTTGGTAGAATAAAAGCCCCTGCCTTGGAGTGCAAGCAACTGATCTCTAGGAGTGCTCAAACGTATGAAAAGCTCATGGAGAATCCAGAGTTACAAACATTGGAGTCGCAGCTCCAAGAAGCAAAGCAGCATGCAGATACGTTATAGGCGTAGCTGAAGGCCTTGTCACCAGTCGAAAGGATGAAGAGGTTTCATGAGCAACGCACCGCCCAACAACAGATCCACACGATACAAACTAAAGTGTTGGAAGTCTCTCAACGACTTCAACCAATGCAAGAGAAGGCATGTTATCTGTTCACTGAAGTTGAAATTCAAGGAGCCGACCTAGAACAGGTCATCATCATAGCAGAACAACGCCTAGAAGGACCAGTCAATGATGCACTCATCCAGGAGTTCACTGAGTAAGAGGCCGTATCATTACAGTGGGTCGAAGCAGCTCGAGCCAAGCTTGAGACGTTCAAGGTAGAATTGCTCAGACCAGAGTGACTCGGGACGAGTCACATGTGAGTGTTGGGGGCCTGTTGGCCCTTAACCAAGTTTTGGGAACACTTGGTCATATTTGATCGTTTTTGGGACTTCGACAGCCTATCGAAGATGGAACGCCAGATGAAGCAGATATCACGGGATCTCGGCCCACTTTTGGGCCCTTTTTGGGTTTTGGGAATATGTAATGGGAAAGGGATGTCGACCCGTGGGTTTACCCACGCTTAGGCCCATTTTGTATGTTTAAATAGAAGGATAAGCAATGTAAGGGGAGGGTCGAATGGTATTGTATCTATGTGATATAGGCTAAGTGACAAGAAGGGATTTGTGTGATCGAGAGTTTTGCACATTCTGCATAGACTTGAAGAGCTTAGTGCAAGTCCCTGTGTGAAGATATAGAAGACTTTGTGCTGAAAGGAAAGGAAGAAGGATCTAGTGAGCTATGCAAATCTTCTGTCCTGTGCGAAGTAAGGTCTTCTACAACTCTGTGCTTGTAATCGCTTGACTGACGATAATAAAGAAGAAGAGTTGGTGGACGTAGCCCCAGGGTGGGGGTGAACCACGTAAATCCTGTGTGTTATGCTTTGTGCTTTGACTCAATGTGCTTATCCTTGCTTTTTAAGTGCTTTGATATGTTTAGATAGATCTATTTATGCTTGTGCTTATTAGATGTGTATGAATAGTAGATCTGATATGTATAAAGATGCTTAGTGCTGATCTACTGGATCTGATCTGTTTTATTATTGTTAAGTATTAAGATACCTTAGATCTAAATGAATGCCGCAATGCTCTGTGCTATTTGCGAAGTATAATAAGGACTGAATATTGATGAATGATCAATGCTAAGTGCTCTATAAGCGATATAATCACAGATCTGTGTCCCAGCTAAGGTTGCAGACACCTGCGTCTTACAACCACCCCTGCCTCTACCTCGGGTGAGACTTCATTCGCTTCGCAGGTGTTGTCGAAAGGACCGATAGTTAGGGTTTTGTTGGTGCGCTCTTGTAGCGTTGAACCCTGGGTCTGCCCCTGTGCCAACAGGGACATTCATATAAAAGCTCCTTTAGTTACTTTTTGTGAATGCAAAATGCACCTAATTGTGAGTATTGGTTTTCCTATAAATGTGTTCTATTGGTTTTCAAAGGGCTTGACATCATTGTTCTTTTCAATCATATTATGAAAGTGCAAGACTTTTTTTCTTTGAAACAAAATAAAGGTCATTTGAAAGACTTAAACTTTGTTATCAAGATTAATAACACCCCACTTTCACTGAACAAAGAAACACCATTCACAAGTTTAAATGTATGAGCGTGGATTTTCATTGTAGAAGTATTCTCGATTCAATATTGTGTTAGAGTTTATAAATCTTCTTAATATTTCGAGTGGATACTCCATCAATCATAAAAAAATCTCAATAAAACATAAAACAAGGCTGCATGGCAGCGTATACCTGCCGCTATGCAGGTATAATAAAATAAAACAATAGTTGTATTGAATCCACCGCATGTGT
>SNQJ01S0030582.1:29708-41754 GCA_010110895.2 Picea sitchensis | reverse complement strand
TTATCTGCTCATCTGTGGAGATATATATTAGAGAACCACTTTCTCTTTTCTGGACTTCATCGTGGAGAATGTAATCCTTGATCTCAATGTACTTTGGTCTTTCTGGAACACTGGTTTTCTGAAGGCTTCATACAGTTCTGATCATTACAATATATCATAGTTGGATTCAACTCTTTTGTTTCCTGCTAGCTCATAACATCGTGGCAAGATTCAAACTGGAACATATCCAAGTGGCACTTCTTCTGTCATCATGAGAGTTTGTCATGGATTAGCAATCCATTATCCTGGACTTCTGAGTAACCATTATGATACAATATCTCTGTTATAGAAATTTTTCACCACACTTCTACTGTGCATTGGAGGATCTGTACCAAGTTGTTTGAATCCATACAAGATCTTATTCCATCTGCATACAAGGGCCTCTTTCTGGTATACCTCAAAGCCTTGAGGTTTCTCTACATACACTATTTGTTCAATTATTCTGGAGAACAGTCTTTGCATTCATATGATGTAAACTCCAATCCATGGATATTGTGGACAATATAATGGCTCATGTAGAGGTATGTTTGGTTTACTGGAACAAGCAATCATCATAGTCTTCTCCCTCCATATGGGAGAACCTCTAGTTCTGGATCTCGCAATGCTTACATTCATAAGTCTTCCATACACTATTCTTCATCACAACTTTCAGTTCCTCTGCTTGATTTCTTTTAGTGAGTTCATATCCAGCTGGTAGTCTTGTGATTCTCGATATAATGACTGGTTGTTATGGTTTTTCTTTCTCTCTTGGAATATTCATGTTCTTCCTTATGTTTCTCTTTAGCTCTTGGGTCTATGGAGTTTTATATAGATTCCATGCCCTGAAGATTCCAACTTCTTTCTTT
The DNA here is from genome assembly GCA_010110895.2 of Picea sitchensis. Classification (NCBI taxonomy): domain Eukaryota; kingdom Viridiplantae; phylum Streptophyta; class Pinopsida; order Pinales; family Pinaceae; genus Picea; species Picea sitchensis. The sequence goes on along the minus strand of SNQJ01S0030582.1, from coordinate 40,870 downwards.
CATCATAGGACCATGGATGTGGATGGACAACCAGGGATACTTTAAGGCTTCTTTTTAAAGAAGACTTCTTCTAAAGTCACACTTGAACACGTGCTACTTTTCATGGTTGCTACCATGGATAGTTGCTTCATCATCTTCAATGGATCATATTATTTAGGATTAGCTCCCTCCTAATCCATGCTTCATGCATGAATAAATGCTCTTCTTTTGGAATTTTGTAATCAACTCCCTCCAACTAAGAGAGCCCATGTTTTCGTCTGCATCCTTATTGCCTTTTGCAAAGTGTCATAAGTCTTTTTCCAATTTCCTCTTGATTGTTGACTTCTTTCTGTCTTTACTTCTTCTAGGTTTCTTTAATTTTGATTCTTATTTCGGCTTGTCTTGCAGCTATTGCTTATGTAATAACTTCCACATGAATTGTTACCAAAGGTTGTTGATGTACTTCATCCTTTCACGTGTATTTCTTGTCTTGTAGTCATTGTTATAGCAATCCTTATCTTGTTGTTCTTCCATAGATATGGTTTCTCTTTGAACATCTTATCTTCTAAGAAATAGATATGCAAGATATGTACAGAGACTATGTAAACATGGTATATACAAGAACTATGAAGAGTATTGTTACCTTGTCTTAGAAGAAGAAGTCTGTTTTATCCTGCTTGGTCTTCTTTGAGGGTTCCTTTTCTTCGGCAACTGGTGCTTCGTGTGTTTCCTTCCTTTTCTTTAGCTTGAGACAATGACTTTTGTAGTGACCATATTTTCGACAATTGAAGCATTGTATTTTTACATATCTTTCTCTTGATTTGATTTCTTCCTGGAGCCAAACTTCCTTTTTTTTTCCTGAAATTCTTGAATCTTGTTGTGGAGGCTTGATCATCGTATTTATTTTGGGGTTTATCTTTTGCATTGATCCTTGATTCTTCTTGTGCACAACAAGTCCAAAGTTCTTCAAATGTGGGATACTCCTTCCTTGTGTTCATGCTTGCGACAAATGCATCCCATGTCTTGGGAAGACCATTGAGTACTATATTTACCAGTTCCTTTTCTGAAATGATCTCTTGAATGGCTTATAGTTGATCTCTCAACTGAGAGATTCTCACAAAGTATGATGTTATGATGTCATCGTCATTCATTTTCATGTCATAGAGCTCATTATTCAGACTCATTACTTGTTCAATGTTTCTGACTGAGAAGAGGTTTGTTAGGTCATTGCACATCTTCTTAGATGAGTCAAGATGGGAGATGTAGGGTATCAAGTGGTATTTTATAGAATCCACTATGATACTCATGGAATTGGTGTCATTGTCTTTGAACTTCTCCATAACTGCAACGTTATGAGGTTCTTTCTCTTTTCCTTCTTCGATCTGTGGCTCCACGATCTTTCCTTTCATGATATCCAACACTTTGTTCTTAGTAAGGATGAAATCAATCCTTGTCTTCCATGATCTGAAGTTAGAATCCCCTTCTAACTTGTTTTCTGACTTCATAGAGTAAGTCATGTCTACTTTGACTTGGTCAACCCTAGATTTGACCAAAAACTCAAACTTGACATTTTAGCTTGCTGAGAATATTAGGAGATGCGCTATGCTAGGGCACACTAGTCTATCCAGAAATTAGGTCAATCCCTTCACTTAAGGTGCCTCAACGAGAGGGTTAGGGTTTCGTTGCCGCAGCAAAAACTAGCTGCAACTGAGCAAATCCTCCCAATCTATCTTCGAGCAGTTAGACTGTCTAAAGATAGTGTGGGCCCATAACCTGTTAGAAAGTAATGGATGTGCTCATTTAACCATAGACAATATAGCAATATTGTCACCCAACCATAGGCTGAAGCCATCCCCGAGCACCTTAACCTTGACAGAGAATCATTCTGGAAGAAAACCCTATACTAGATAACCAAACAAAGGTGGCACACCTTTCTCCAAGGATAGCGCACCAAAACAAGAGTAACAAGAGCTGATCAGAGAGTCCAAACCATAACCAAGAGAGAGTCTAAGCCAAAACCGAAATCTGCTAGTTGTAGCAGCTGCACCAACAACTCTCCTCCAAACTTATGCACAAACTGGCCAACTGCAGTGCACACAAGTGTTGCTTCTACAATTATGAGAATACTGGCCAGAATGAAGACTGGCCTCATGTATTTATACTATTTTTGGCAGACTGCCTGGGCTGACTTCTCATTTTGGGTACTAGTTCTTTAGTATATAACATTTCCTTTAGCCGACTTCTTCTCTTGGAGGCCAATAACCTAATACAAGTCATTCTCTTGAGCCAACTTGTCTTCTAGGGTTATTAACCAATTAATTAGGGTTTCTTCTTGCTTCCCAAAATATTCTATTCTCGTCAGATTTACATGTGGAGGTAAATACCTCCTGCAGCTAGCATAATATCAACAACTCCCTCATCTTCCTAACTGGTCCCAAATGGCCCTAAACAAGCATAATCATCTCACAATGTCATAGCAACTACCATAAAACAAGCATCCTCAACACCCTCTCTTAGAAAATTCTCAACTCCTCCAAGATCCAACCCTTAGATAACTAAATCCACTCCAATAGGCAATCGATTTGTTGTCCTTTATCGAAGAAATTGTCCCTCTTTCGTTGAAGTGGTAGAAATCTATATTAGAGAACCTTTATTTTCCCTTCCACCCATAATCCCCTCATTCCTAGGTCCCCAAATTGTTTCTCTTGGGGATGATGTTCTATTAGATCAGTAAGAGGAAATTGATCCCATGCAAGACAATTTACAAATCCATTATGTCTTCAATAATCCTTACCATATCAAAGGCCCATAAACAATTGAAAGAGGGTGACAAGGAGGAAGAAGTGGAATGGGAGAGACGTCATAAAAAATCCAGTCGAAAGCGCCAGCCAAAGAAAAGTGAAGAAGCTTCTCAAACTTCAATCCACCATTGAGAAATTGATGGGAGTAGGGAGTAGAAATGTTGGGAAAATGAATACCAGAACTCATGCCCCAATGCAAGGAAGGGGGACCAAACCCTCATCCACTAAGTAATGAATATTGTCTCCTAAAATTTCCAAGGTCTAGGTAGTGAGGTAAAAAGAACAACCATGTGAGATCTAGTCCAATTAGAAAATCCAGCTCTCATCCTCACCCAAGAGACAAATCTCGAAGCATCTAAGATGCTTTAAATTGGAAATCTTGAATAGAAAAGAAGCAATGGAGTGGAAATCAACTCAAGGGGTGCTTTTGAAGTCATGTGAACACTTTGGGATATCTCCCAATTCCGCCATTATTCTCTTCATCAAACTCGACAATGGATCTGCACAGGATTGCAGCATAATCCACTAGCGTACAAAATTCAATATATTTGATGTATATATGCCTCTATCCTACAAAGAAAAAGAAGATTATTGGCACTTCTTGTAGGTATTAAAGGATTATGAGATTTCCAAGTACAATATAGTAGTAGATGACTTCAATTTGGTGTTAAATGGAAAATAAAAAATAGGAGGGAGCATTATAAGAGATCCCTTCCATGAACAAATGGAGGATCTAATGACAGATTGGGATCCATTTAACATCAAGGTAGTAAAAGGAAATATACTTGGACAAATAGAAGAGTTGGTCTAGGTCATATTGCATCAAGGTTAGATCACTTTCTAGTTCATAATGATCTCCTCCTCAACAACTCCCTCACCTCTTCACACATCCTTCCCTTTGTGATCTTGAACCATAAACCTATTGTGTTATGCTTTTTCCATGCTGAAAACTTTGGATCTCTCCCCTTCCTATTTTCTCCCTTATGGCTCTATGACCCTCAATCCATGGAGATCACCTCTGAAACATATAAGCAAGCCATCTTTGGGTTGCCCAATTACATTTGGGAACAAAAAGGTAGTCAAATCGGTTCCTAACGAATGGGTGAAGAAGGAATACAAACAACGAGACAAAGAGAAAACACACCTTCAGGCTCAACTATGGAATCTACAAATTCAAATGGGAAACATAGAGATTACAACGCGGTTAGAAAATGAAGAAAAGACTCATTGTAGAAAGATTCAAAAGGTAGCCATATTAGAAGAAGAAATGCAGAGGCTCAAAATCAAGAAGTTTATGGCTTCAATCTAGGGACACAAACACATATTTCTTCCATCACCAAGCTATGGAAAGAATCCAAAGAAACAATGCCAAGGAAATCAGAATGGAAGATGAGACATCCTTGAAGGACTTCTGAGCTATTAAATATGCAACTCATCAACATTTTGAGGCATTCTACATAGATTCAGTCAACAAGGTGGATGCAGATTCCTCAAGGCTCATGTTTGAGAACATTATGTAGTTAATCTCGGTAGTTGATAATGGGGAACTTGAAAAAACAATAGAAGAGGGGTGAAATTTCTTAGGCCATCTGGGGACTAGCCCCTCACAAAGCCCTAGGGCCGGAAAAGTTCCCTGTGCAATTCTTTGGAGCTTGTTAGTCCACACGTCAAGCATGACTTGGTGATCATGCTATCGTATACTCAATGAAAATAAAAATTAGGGGGGGGGGGAGGCACCAATTCCTCTTTATTGGCTCTCATCCCCCAAGAGGTTAACCCATCCTCCTTCTTTGAGTTCCAACCAATATCATTATGAAACTCTTCTTACAAGATCATGACTAAAACAATGTTTGACCAAGTGAAGAAGATTCTTCCCAAACTAATCTCTACTATTCATGGCAACATCATGCAAAGGAGACAAATTATCGACAACATCATCTTGGTCCAGGAGGCAATCCACTCAAGCTAGGAGAACAAGGAAAAGGGAATGATTGTGAAAATCAATATAGCCAACACCTTTGACCAGGTAAGAAACTCCTTTCTTTAGGATTTTCTATCTAAATTTGTTTTTTCTAACAATTTTGTGAAATGGGTCAAAGCCTACATCAAGGGCCCATCGATTGCTTCCTTGGTTAATGGAAGGCCAACCAACTTCCTCAAAGTTAACAGAGGGTTAAGACAGGGCTTCCCCCTCTCTCCCTTATTATACATCATTATGGTAGATTCCCTAATTAGGAAGCTAGAAATTGAAAGGGTGGAATGGAACCTTCAAGGTATCAACAAAGTTAGGGAGGTCAAGAGTATGAACCACTCCCAATGTGTCGATGACATGATCCTGATGGGTGGAGCCTCAACTATCATTGCAAAGATATTCCAATCTATTTTTAAACACTACCTAGATGCCTCCTGAGGAAAAACTAATAATGGTAAGACTCAAATTTATGCTTGGAATATTAACAATCATCTACTTCATTCCATAACTAGAATTATTATCTTTCCTTGCATGTAATCTTGGACCGCCTTCAAATAATTAGGTGTGCCTCTATCTATGGGAAATCCTACAGTGATGGTCTAGCAAAAAATAATAAGAAAAATCAAAAGCAAGTTACAACTGTGGGGCTTTCAATGGCTAAATCTCGTAGGTAGAATAATGCTTATCAAATTGGTGCTTTCTGCACTCCCTCTCTAGAGATCAATGCTCACTCCAATAGTGATTATGAAACAAATCTCTCAAGAACTTTGCAAGTGTCTTTGGAAAGGGGGCAAAACAAATGAGAAGAAATTCCACTTAGTAAACTGGAACACTGCAAGGGATCTAAAGGATTATGGTGGATTGGGCATCAAAGAACCAATGCTTATGAATGTGGCAATGGGGGAAAAGGTTCTATGGTTGTTGATCATAGGCAAATTGGAATGGTGGAAGAAAGGTCTTGTAAAAAATTATCTCCTTGGAAAATGTAAAATATGCATTGAGGCTCTTCTAGAAAACAAAAAAAATTATCATATTTGGAAACTAATCAGAGTGGTGGCACCATTAATCTAATCCAAGTCCACTCAAATACCTGGAAATGGAAAATTAATTAACATTTGGAGTGATAGTATAATGGTAAATGTTCCCATGGATTGCATATCTAACCTCCATCCTCTTCAAAACTAGATGAGGAGCCATGTAATTAAATCCGTGTTTAATGTCTCTGAATGGTCTCTTGATGGTATTCAATGGATAGGTTTGTCTCTCATGCCCCCTCGCAATTTGTCCTACTTGGTTCCCGCCCTACTTGCCCATCTCAAGAGATGCACTCCAATTGTTATCTCATAGATGGATTCCAGTGTTTGGGGAATTTTGGCTACATAATGAGACAAGGGCATCAAGAACAACTCCTAGCTATCACACACCTCAAGAATCAAGCATATAGAAGCATGTCTAGCAAAGTGATGGCATTATCGAAATTCAACACCTTATTTTGGGTGATGATCGATGGAAAACTTATCACAACATGGAATCTTCACAAAAGAGGGATAAATGGCCCATCCTGGTGTGCCCTATGTAGATCAAACTTAGAAACGCAAAGGAACTTGTTATTTGAGTGCAATTTCACTAAGCAGGTTTGACAATTTTCCTTTCAAGAAATCATCAATAGATGGAATGCACCAGACAACTAGAGAGACATGTTCTCTCTATGGCATAAAAATATAGAGGAACATTTATCAATAAACCTATTCTCAAGATAGCTTGACAATATTTTCCAAAATACATATGTTGGAAAATCTGGCTTGCATGGAACAAAATTGTTTTCAACAAGAATCACAATCTCCCTAAATGCACTATAGCCATAGCTCGTGAACTAATGTTGAAGGCAATTAGAACCAAAGGTTTGAAGGGCTACCAAGCACACCTATTATATGTCAAAGAAATAGATTGACTTGCAGAGATTCTCATGGAAGGGGCCTCTCTGGTTTACTCCAAGGGCTCAAGGATCTCTAATATGCAACACTGGCAAATACAAATGCTATAGGATGAGTTTAAAGCTTGGATATCTCAATAAAAGAAGCACACTCTTTTCTTTGATGGAGCAATTAAGAGAAATCCAAGGGTGGCATGTGTAAGGGGGGGCTATTTTTTTTTATCCTGGAGGAATTCAACAATTGAGTTTCGAATGTGGTCTAGGAACAACAAAAAATAACCAGGAAGAGGTGTATGCTCTCTTTCATGGAACCAATGCTACAATATTCCTAAATGTGCAAGATATTAGTGCCTTTGGGGATTCCTCTATCATCACCCAATTCATGAATAGTAACAAATCTCTAATCAATAACACACTTGCTAGAATCATTGCAAGAATCAAGAAAGAACTATACATATTCAAGGAAATCTAGCTTCTACACATCCCAAGGAACCTCAATAAGAAAGCATATTTAAAGGCCAATGGTGCCTCCAAGTTGGGAGAAGTTATGTCAAAGAAAAATGGGGTGGTGAAATGTCATGCCATCCCCTAGGATTAATCTCTTGAAACTTGATTACATGACAACTAAGCATATAATGAAGACACGTCCAATCAAGAGTTATGGTATCAAAAGGAGGAGGGACAAGGCATTCAATTGAGTCCTGCCTCCACACATTTCTAAGTTATTGGAATTTGGTAGCTTTTCAACCATGAAGACTTATTTCACTAATGTAGTTGGGAAACCAGGAAAAGCATCATCCTTGGGTAATGAAGCTAGTTAGAAAGCCCATAGAAAGTTTTCTTGGAGTGCAAGCTCACCTTGGTGAAATCAGGTATTCCATCATCAGTCTTTATGGAGTGTGGTTATAATCGAGCTTCAAATTTGGGTTTGGTTTTGGGATTACAACCCTGCTCCTCAGAGGCATGGAGGCTTCGATTTATGGGTTCTCTATCTTTTGGGAAAATCTTGGTTGGAATTATTGTGGAATTTGAATATTTTGGAATAACCCAAACATTTCAGTTCTATGGTGTTGCTTGGTCTGGAAGGACTTGTTTAATACTTGGGAATTTTGCTTGCCCCCTAGTTCAAACAAATTCTAATGCTTACTCTAGTATATGGAAATGTTATTTGGAGAGTGGGTTTCCCCTGTCAACTCGGGACTCCTTGCTTTCTAATAGGAACACTATTGGTCTCCTCTGTAGTAGTGGTCTAGTGTGGTTGGAAGGCTATATGCAGAGTTTGGATTGGTATTTGAACCATTAGTTCATGCATGCTAGAAACATGGACAGTCTCAATCATCATCACACTTGTCAAAGAGAATTCAAGACATATATGGGGTACTTTGATGACATCACAAATGGGAATATAACTTCCATTTTCTCCATGACTTATAAAGTTCATGATTTGGAACATCAATAGTTCTTCATAATGCAATTATAATGGACAACATGGTGTAGTAGAAGAAATTAATTTAGGCACTAGAGGAAGAATGCACCATGCTTCGAACCATGGTCATCGATCTCATCAAATGCTCTACATCTTCAACATCCAATATGAATGTTTAGTGGGTTCAATTCTTGTGGAATACAAGGAAGAAGAGGCATTGCATCAAATTATGGAGGCAAATGGACTTGGACAAGTAGGCCTCTCCTCCTTCCAACCAAGCCCAAGATGATGATACGAGAAAGCATGTCTTTTACTAAGTTTATATTTGTTTATGTTATGTAAATTTTCTTTATACCTAGGTGTTTTTTACAGAGGGTTTAGGGTTTCTCTAGTAGCTACCCTTTGATCAGTTTTGTAAGCAAAGCCACAAAGTTTTGTAACCTAGAATCTGTTGGCAGGATGGGACATATGTTTTTTGGACTTAGAAAATCCCTCACATTTGTATTATCTCGCTGACTAGTTTGACTACAACTTTCTTTTAATTCAAACCATACTCCTTTTTGTTAAAAAAACAAGACTCATAATAAGAACCACAAATCAAAGAGGGACCACAATGGTATGACCTTGATATTATGAAGATATCAATATTACATTGAAGAAGGGGTATTATCACATCAACCTTAGGACTCTTCTCTAATTTGTAAATTGAAAAAAAAAACAATGAGAGTAATGTCTGTAAACCACCTTAGTCACATAATTGTTATGCACGAAAGAGGTTAAATATCATTCATTGAAGCCCTAAAGCCACACGATGTCTACTCCATCGTTATACGTCATACAGATGAGGGATCGTCCTACATACAACACATACCATAACATCAACATTATGCACAAAGTCCATTTATACGATGAGGTCAACCTAATGGTGCCCTAATTTGGGTGGCATATCGCTTCAACCAAGTGCAACCATACCAACATGTATAAATCTCACACTGCTTAGAGCCCATATGAATGACATTTAGCCTCATCCATTATGTGGGTGGGGATACTTAAGCCATGTTCCTTATAAACTTGAGTTTTTTTATCTTTGTAATGCTTCCAAGATGTTCCACCACATAGACAGGTGATCCAAATAACATTGCATTAGTGGAATTCACATACTAACAATATAAGTAGTGCTTATCTCAACTTAGCATACACATCTATTTAATAAGTTATGGTGCAATAAATAATGAAGAAATGAACTCATACATTAAACATGCATTGGGTAGCACATTTGGATAGCCAACACAACTCTGAATACTATGCAGCAAGATATGAACAACATGCCATTGATATAATATGGAATAAACCATTGACAATTTATCCCATTTACAATTCGAACAGTGGTAGAAATAATCCAACAAAAGAAATACAAAATGCTTCATTTCTTCTCTATCCACATTATTCAAGTTAGATAATGTAAATAAATATGAGATAGGACAAGAAAAAGGGAAGAGATGATCTATCATTAATGTTGGGCTTTTATGTGCAACAATCTACTAAGTTGTTTATATGCACTAATGTGCTTGCACCCATTTGAATCGTGTTTATAATAGAGGTTAATGCACTTAAGTAGTATGCCAATGTCTTATCACAATCGAACTTTAAGATTATGCAACTCAAGCATGACATCTAAATTATGTGACTAGGAGCATAAGCGTGTCTATGATGTTGTGCCAATTTTCCAATGTAGTCTTTTCCAAATTTTCCTAATGCAATGTACTTTGTTTGCTGATGATTTTGTGTTGTTTTGCATCTCTTATGTAACAACCAAATCTAAGCACCTACACTTAGACAATCTTTTGGGTGAACTCCTCTTTACGATAACTCCTCCAATAATAGATTTAGTTGATCTTTGACTTTTTCCAAAATCATGTGGTTGCCTCCTAATTACAACCTTCTTAACTAACCATTCTCTTACAAGCTAAGATTTATCACAACAATGTCAGTGCATCCTCCTACGATGACAAATATACAAGTCCATCCAAATTTGAATGGAGTATAATTAGTTGTCAATCACACCTATTATTTTCGCTTGCAATTAGGAAAGTCGATCCATCATTGTCTAGTTTTTGTGTGGTTGTATAAGTAATATAGTCCTTGTTCAAAATGATGCTAATAAGTTGAGCAGTGAGTACAACTATTCTTGTGATTAAGATGTCTATAAAATGTCCATACAACCCAATTCTTCTTGGTCTTAGTGTTAGTGTTATCCTTATTCACTTTTGCCTTTATATATCCATCATAACTTGGTGTAGTTATATCTTGAGCATTGATATTCCATTAATGATTATACTTGAACTTTTATCTTGGATTGAATTCAATGATGCTTCTATATTCTTTCAATGTATGAAAGTATCCTTGTTTTGGTGAGTTGTTTAATGTTTCTTTATCGACAATTCTATCATTTTTTTCAAATTTTCCCATCATTTTAATTTTTTTTAACATCATTTCAAATTTTTAGATGCAAAATTTTCTTATCTTTTATTTTTAAATTTTATTACTTTTATCAAAATCTTGTTGAACTTTTACAACTTATCCATATATTCTTGCTCTTTATATTGTAAAAATCAATCATTTTGAATGAATGGTGCTTCATAACTTCGACTCAAACTATTTCCACATAAAATTTTGTTATAAAATCATGCAATGCCATCTTCTTTTATCTTGTTAAAATAAGAAATATTTATTTATAAAGTTTAAACTTAAAATACCATCTTTATCTATACTAAACCTACAATTATATAACACTATACCAAACCTTCAATTATATTTGATTATAAAATCTATAATTGATTAACTATTTAAATGTTAATGCACTTATCTTCTCTTGGATTATTACTGACAATAACATCTTTCCCTTAAATAAATAACCCCTTGAATTTCTAATAATTCAATAGCGTCCCTTGCCCTTCTTGATTTGTTCCTACCATAGTAATGAATATACTTTTCGGTTTATGATCAATATGATTGGACTTTGTATTATTTCAATATGTTAAGTTTTCAGAC
>SNQJ01S0030582.1:0-20768 GCA_010110895.2 Picea sitchensis | reverse complement strand
AAATATTTCGCCCCTTTGAGTTGGTCCAGAAGGTCATCAATCAGTGGGATCGGGTACCTATTCCAGACAATGATCTTGTTCAACGCCCGATAGTCAATACAGAGTCTCCAAGTCCCATCCTTCTTCTGTACCAACACAATCAGGCTCCCACAGGGCGATGAACTTGGCCGGATGTGACCTTTCTGCAGCAACGCCTGAATCTGTCTCTTAATTTCATCGTTCTCCAGAACAAAGTGCCAATAGATCGGTCCATTGGGCAACGACGCACCTGGGGTCAGATCGATGGGGTGCTTGACATGACAGTGTAGAGGCACCCCTGCGGGTGAGGTGAAGATGTCCCGATACTCCTCCACGATCTTTTCCATTTGTTGTTGTTGTGCGAAGGAGCCCTGTCTGGAGGTCGTGGCCATAGTCTTCTTCTTTCCTCGAGGGTGGATCATTAGGAAAACAATTTTCTTGATTTTGGAAATGAGCTTACTGCATTGTTTTGCAGTAATCAAAGAGATAGCGGCAGGCGGTGGTACCTCTGGTATCCTATACAACTTATTTCCCGAGGTAACAATAACAACGCGAGGCCGGGACTCATACACATCATGTCACTTCCACAAGTATGGTTGGGATAATAATACATCACAAACATCAAGAGGAGCAATGTCACATAATACCTCATCGGTGAAGGGCTTGATGTTGTAGGCAAGGCGACATTGCTGGCTGACACGGAGATCCCGTCCTTGGTGAAGCCACTCGATGGTGTATGACTGTGGGTGTGCTGTGTTTGGAAAGCCCAACTGCTTCATGACCTCTACTGAAATGAGGTTCTTTTGGCTCCCACTGTCGACAATGAACTATAGCAGAGAACCCTTTACCCACATCTGGGAGTGGAAGAGAGGCTCCTCCTCCTCTGGATATTCTGGTTCTTCCTTTTGGATATTCGTGGTGGAAACGGTGGCATTGGGCTCCGCATCAATAATTTTCTTCCCTCTGTCATTCCCCTTCTCGGGTTCTGATTCAACGTCGGAGCATGCATCTGATTCAGAAGCCCTCATCTCAGCCACCAGTGATTGTTTGGCTCGACACTCACTTGTGTTGTGAGTGGAGCTCTTATGGAATTCACACCACTTTCCTATGTCCTTCTTCGGCTTCGCGGTGTTGTTATTTGCTTGCGGCTTTGGCAGGTTGTCTTGAGCCGCCATGCCTTGGATTTGTCCTTTGTTCTGCGGTTTGGGGGCACCTTTCGCTTGCTTTTGATTTGTAGATCCAAAGTCTTGCTTCTTTTGTTTGAATTTCTGGTCAATCTTGGCAGCGTACCGGTATGTCGTACCAAGCGATGAGATGTCGAGGAACTCCATTTCCTCCTGAATGTATCTGTGTAGAAAACTACAGTACTTCAACACCAAATGTTTCTCTAAATCGTTGATACCCAACTTTGTGCGTAGGGTATGGAACATATTCGTTAGCTCATGCACATCTTGATCTCTTTGCTGTCGCAGTGTAGTCCATTGTATGTACTTGTCCTAATAGCTCCTCACGGGATAATATTGTTCCTTGATGATGTCTCGGAAATAATTCCAAGTGGGTACGACCGAGAACAGAGAGGGTTCCTCCTCATCCTTTTTCTGACAGTAGGTTTCCCACCAGTCCTTGACATGGGGGGCGGCTTTGAGTAGTGAAAAAATAATCCTCTCCCGATCGGAAAAGTCATGAATCGAGAAATATCCTTCTAAGAGATTCAACCATCTATCTACGACTTCTGCATCTATTTGTCCATCAAATATGGGAATGTTAAAGTTTACTTGTACCTTAAAAGGGGTTGCGCCTCCAGAGTGGTTGTTGGATGCAGATGTGCCGCCAGTGGGAAATCGTTGAAGGATCTAGGTGAAGTTATCCATCATCGTGTTCCTTTGTTTTTCATGGGCCTCCTCGAGCAATAGTTTGATAGGATCTCCTACTCCCTCATCTTTCTTTTCATCCCCCATGGGCGGCCGTCGGGGTTTGCGAGGATGATCTTGCAAAGGTTCAACCAGATTGAGCCCTAACTCCTTATACCCTGACCTCGTTGGGGACATGCAAAGAAGGATCGATAAAGAGCATACCGCTCTGATACCACTGATCCGAATTTATGCGAAAACGCAAAAAAATACCCAAATAACCATGAATACAAAGATGCAATGGAAATAGCACTTCATTTCATTAATATCAAAGAAATGAAATTTGTTTACAGACAGAATAGAAATAAACTAGCTAGGGCATTGGTAGCTTATCTCTGAGAAGAGATGTGGCTGCTACATGCCTCTGAACTCTATGTTACAATGAGGCTCGAAGGCCTATATATTATTGAGAAACAATGGAAACCCTAAACATCCAAAAACCTAACCCTAGGAGATGAAACGTTAGAATATGGGCCCCGTCGGGGTAAATTGGTACATCAATTTCCTGGGGTTGTAACTTTGGCATACTATCTCCGTTTGACACATATTATACATCGTTAGAAATGTCTATTCGAGGACTATAACTGTTGACAATGAATATCATAGTTCAAAATGGATTAATATTCGTCGACCGGTTGATGCCCAAAAAACGTCGTTTAGGGCCTCAAAACAACTCTGGAAGTTCAAGACTCGAAAAATTGCCAATAATAGTAAATTGTGCTACAATTAAGGAAACTGAAAATTGAAAGAAACAATGGTGGGGGTCCAAGTGGAATAGGCGAGTGGCCACCAATACCAACCTGGATCATTGCTACTTTAATCTTTTCCAGTTTTGTGATTCATTGGGATTTAATACATGCTCTTTTAGGCTAAAATTTTCAAGAAATACCTACACTACAAAATCTATAAGGTATTTTTAGCTAAATTTGCTAACTTGGAGGCCTCCAATTAGTTATTGATGGTCGTGCATGGTATACATTGCACACTTGTGGATACATTATTGTTTAATGCTTCTACAACATCCTCCTTCGACAACCTCAAAATCTCTAGTAGTTTACCTTGTTGTGGGCCATCTCCAAGAATCAATTACAACTATTCCTCTTCTCTACCTATCAATTAAACACTCAATTTTCCTTCCTTATGGAATTAGGCACCAACTACCCAACATCAAATAATTGGTTCAATAGTTATTGTTGACGTGGGATTCATGAAAAATAATGCATGTTGCCTTGGATATAGTCATAACCCATCCACCTGGTCATTTTATTGAGGTTCAAAGATGCATATTCAAAGAAATAATTAGAATTGGTCAATTCCATGGTAATTGTATGTCATGTACTAGTTGATCGTTAATCCCACTTGACTTGTTCCTTAGTCATTTGACTAAGTTGACCATACTTCACCAACATTTGATCAATAAACATTACTTGAAGCTATCGAGTCTTTGTCAACATGCTCAACCATCAACATGCATCCATTGTTGGCATTTATTTATTCTGCATAGTCGAGAAAATTTGTCGGCTTTGTGTTAAGTCAGTTCGTTGCCAATGGATTTTCCCAATCACTTAGTCTTTATTCAAACTTTGATCTAGTTGACTATCCAACATCTAGACAATGCCTTACCCCTAAGAAATATTCACTTTATATATTCAACTTTCTTCAATATCATGATCCAATTTTAGATCAGACCTTTTCCTTTTAGGCATTTTTGAGTCCCTCAAAAACTTAGACAAATTATATAGCCTAGTTATTTAATAATACTATTTCATATTAAACTGTCAAGAATCTTCTCTCACACTTGTCAAGTTAATCTGTTAATTGAAGTCTTGTCTAAAAGTGAAACTATCATCATGTTCATTTCTCTATCGAATCCCTCCTTTGTCCTATTTTGTTGGTTGGAAGAGAGTGTATTACATCCTTGCTTCTTCTTGAAACACAAGGGGTCTTTGGTGACAAACAACCTCAACCAACACTTGGCATCACGATGATTTTCTTTTGCACAAAATGAACAAGGAATTAAATACCGACATTGAAACACCTTATGGCCTTTCTTCTTGCAACACAAGCAAAAGACTAAAGTATTTTTGTTCACAATTATTTCTTGCTTACCCTTATGTTCTATAGCTCCCTTATTTGATCCTCCATCTACTAGGTTATGCATAGGTGCTTAGGTTTCCTTCTCATTGTATTTTTAGCAACTTGCATGGGACAATTGATTAGTTTCTATGGTTTGCTCTTCACTTGGATCCCTTAAACTTCCTTTGTCTCTTGAAACATTCTCCCTAAGCTATCTCACCACCATTGTATCCTAAACCAACATGAAATGGTCTAGAATTCACCACAATGGGGATATTCATGCCTTAACCATATTTTCTAATCCCTTGGCCATCAAAATCCATCTTCTGCAACAAATTTGTTCATATCCATTTAGTGAGACTTTTGTAACTACCAAAAGTCTCAAATGTTGATTTGATTTGTGAAAGGGGTGGAGATCAAGTGCTTACCACACTTTCTTTAGTCATGGTCTATGCATTTCAAGTCAAAATGAATATCCTCTTTTATTTTTCTCTTCTAAATACCTTTGAATATTAACCAATATGGTTTATTTGACCATCGATTCTTCTCATAGTCGATTTACAACTTGGTCATATTGCTCCTCAAGAAGTTTCACAGGAATTTCTAGAGACCTTTTGAACTCTTCATTCTCCTTCTCCAATTGTTGGATTGTCTTCCTCAGTTTTTCATTATCCTCATTTATTTTTTGTTTTATCTCCTACCATTCTTGAAGTCATTCTCTCTTAAGATATTTTCCCATGGGTTCCTTACTACAACTAACATACTCATAAATATTATGCTTTGATACCAAACTAATCCATTTTCCAATGGGCAAGTAGAAACCCATTAAACAAATTTTTTTATATTAGATGATTATTAAGGCTTCGATTTCTTCCCTTATTAAGGATCTAACATAATAAGAAATAGACATCTCAAATATTAATCACACAGTACACGAATATTTTTGAGGAGAACCCTCATGGAGAAGAAATTCCAATGTATTCTTTAGCCTAAAATAATTTGATTAACAAGTGTTTACAAATGAAAAAAGTGAAGATTTTTAATGACAAAATCAGAAATATCTTATTCATACATTTTGTCAAACACTTGACTCATATGAGATCTTAGTCTTTAATAAATTCCTTTAAAACAGAAAGCAACTGAAAGCTAAAATACTTAAGTCAAGCAACTCACCGAACCATACTCTGATAGTGAAACAATTTAGACATGTGATTTTGGTCCAATGACCAGGGAAAAAACCCCATTGTGGGGAAAAACCCTAGAGAGAAATAAATTTATTAATGAGCAAATTTACAGAAATTCTACAACTCATAAAATTTCTTTTGTTCATCAAAACTTCAAAATAACAATCCAAATTATCAACTTATCTCTGCCTGAGACAAACTTGACCTTGCTGCCCATACTGAAACTTGATTTTTGCTCACACATGCCAGCAAAAGACTGTATGAAATCCTTGATTTTTGTTCCAGCATAAACTGTATGGACTGTATGGTTTTCCAAGTAGAAAATTTCCCTTGTTTGCCTCAGGATCTGAACCTGCAATATGCCTCATAATTTACACTCTTTTACTGATGTTGCATGGATGATTCTTTGTTGGAAATTAATGTTGTATGGACTGCGTCATTTCTTGGAACCCATGCCTTGATTGGACTTGATGAATATGCTCTCTCTCTCTCCGAAATTTCTCTCTCTCTCTCTCTTTCTCTTTGTCTTTTCTATGTCTCCCATTCTCAAGCATGTATATGTACTCTCTCTTTTCCCAAGAAACCCTAACTTACATAACCAATTCAATCTAATGGTTATCATAAGTCTAATATGAGGGCTCACATTTAATGCTCCTCATTAATTACAAAGTAAGTAATAAATGAACATTAAATAATTTTGGGTCCCACAACTTAAAATCACTTTAAGTGTTAAAGTACATTCACTTTATAAAAACACTTTATTTAAAAAGTCACTTTACAATTAAAACATGCCTAGGGAAAATAATTTTATGTCCCCCCCNTAAATGAACATTAAATAATTTTGGGTCCCACAACTTAAAATCACTTTAAGTGTTAAAGTACATTCACTTTATAAAAACACTTTATTTAAAAAGTCACTTTACAATTAAAACATGCCTAGGGAAAATAATTTTATGTCCCCCCCCATGACAAAACACAAAAACATGAATGAGGACATCCCTTGTTAAATTTCAACACTCCCTCTTTACGAGGGAGGTCCTCTTGGCATTTCCACTTCCATGACCATTCCTAGACTCCAAGCTATCTGCAGTGGTTGCTCCCTCTGAACTTGAATGCTGCCTTTGAACTGGTCTGGTCTTCTAATGATGCTTCGAGAAATCTTGTCTCGTCTCTGAGTATTTTATGACTGGCTTAAATCATACCAATTTATCCTTCTCCTAGTACTAGATCCTTGAACTGAGGACTGACATTCGAGTGCACCTTTAGTCCTTTGAGCTTCTTGCTCCCCCTCTGAGTAAGATATTCAACCCGACTGACATCCCACAGGCTGGCCAAGCACTGTGTATACTCTGCCTCTCTATTCTTCAATTAGAATTGTCCTGATGGGAACCTCATCTATTGCATGGATATGAACATAACCACGTTCGAAAGTGATTACATATCCAAGATCCTCCAGAGCTGAGACTGAGAGGAGATTGACTCTCAACCCCTGTACAATGAATACCCCTTCTACTTCCATAATCTCTCTGAAGTCCAACAGAAACCTGACACGACCGACTCCTCTGATTTGGTGAGTCCCATTCACGACATGATCAGGACTAATCTCAGATATGAACATAAATGAGTCCAACATTCCTGTCATATGACTAGTGGCCCCACGGTCCACCATCCAAGTCTTGTCAAACTCAAAGTTGTTGTTCTTGCCACTAGAAACAATGGAGATAAGAGAAAACTCTTTCTCAAACTTCTCACTAAATTCATTTACCTATGCAAAGGTTGCTACCTGTTTCTCCTTCTCCTTTTCCTTTGTCCCCCTTTTGTTGGGACACTCTACTACATAGTGGCCATATTCATTGCATGCAAAGCAACAAAATTTGTTGATGTCAATCCTGGAACCCTTCTTACTTTTTCCCTTGCCCTTTGACAGAAGAACAACATTCTCCCCATCAACTCCCTCTCCTCCCTTCTCTCAATTCATCCAGATCTCCTCTTAAGTGAAATCATCCCAAAGTCTGCTCCAATCTGGAAGTTTTTCACGTCCCACAATGCATTTCACAAAGACTTCCCAATCCTTGGTAAATCCTTTCAAGGCTATCCTCACAAGCTCCGAATATGAGATGACTTCCCGCACAACTACCAATTCATCCTTAACTTGTGCTAAATGGGTGAGATATGGAACCACACTCTCACCCTTGGTCATCTTGATTGAATGCAGTTTATCTTTGAGTGCCATCTTTCAGTTTTCATTCTTGGCCTCGTATAGATTTTTCAGTGCCTCCCACATTTCTTTGGCTGTCTTCCTTTGAGCCAGGTGTGGGATGAGTGGATCCTTTACTCCATCCAAAATGAGTCTCTGGGCTTTGGCCTCTTTGACTTCATGTATATCCAAGGCAATATGATCGTTGGAGGGAGGAACTACAACAATAGTGACAAGAGCCCACAATTTGTTTTCTTTTAAAATAGTTGTCATTCTAACCTTCCATTGAAAATAGTTAGAAATGCCATCTAACCAGTCCTCAAGTCGGATGGAGCAACCATATTCAAACAACTATTCCCCTTTTTCTTCGCCCAACTCTGAAATCAAATTCTACACAATGCACTTCTTACAGAGCCCTTGCTCTGATACCATGAATATTTTTAATGACAAAATCATAAATATATCATTCATACATTTTGTCAAACACTTGACTAATCTGAGATCTTAGTCTTTAATAAATGCCTTTAAAACAAAAAACAACTGAAAGCTAAAATACTTAAGTCAAGCAAATCACCGAACCATACTCTGATAGTGCAACAATTGAGACATGTGATTTTGGTCCAATGACGAGACCAAAAACCCCAATGTGGGGATAAACCCTAGAGAGAGATAAATTTATTAATGAGCAAATTTATAGAAATTCTACAACTCATAAAATTTATTCTATTCATCAAAACTTCAAAATAACATTTCAAATTATCAACTTTTCTCTGTCTGAGACGAACTTGACCTTGCTACCCACATTGCAACCTGATTTTTGCTCACACGTGCCAGCATAAGACTGCACAGAATCCTTGATTTATGTGCCAACATAAACTGTATGGGTTTCCTAGTAGAAAACTTCCTTTCTCTGCCTCGGGATCTGAACCTACAATATGCCTAAGAATTTACACTCTTTTACTGATGTTGTACGGATGATTCTTTGCTGGAAATTAATGTTGTATGGACTGCATCATTTCTTGGAACCCGTACCCTAATTTGGCTTGATGAATATGCTCTCTCTCTCTCTCTCTCTCTCTCTCTCTCTCTCTCTCTTTGTCTTTTCTGTGTGTGTTTCTCCCATTCCGAAGCATGTATATGTACTCTCTCTTTTCCCAAGAAACCCTAACTTACATAACCAACTCAATCTAATGGCTATCATAAGTCTAATACGAGGGCTCACATTTAATGCTCCTCATTAATTACAAAGTAAGTAATAAATGCACATTAAATACTTTTGGGTCCCACAACTTAAAATCACTTTAAGTGATAAAGTACATTCACTTTATAAAAACACTTTATTTAAAAAGTCACTTTACAATTAAAACATGTCTAGGAAACATAATTTTATGTCCCCCCCATGACAAAACACAAAAACATGAATGAGGACATCCCCTCTTAAATTTCAACAAAAAGTAACACCTCTTAGATACCACATCCACATGAATGTGTATACAAATGCCTTACACTTCTAATCTTTCAAATATTTTTATTAGTTGTGAGTTGTTTCTCATATGAGAATGTATCTTGTGACTTGCATGTTGTGGATTTTGGCTCACAGTGCAACATTCATAATGTATAATATTTCCAACGATTGAGTCAAAGGCTTCCTTTCTACAGGTTCTTCTCCTCCATAATACAAATTTCAATGGGTCGTGATCCTTCAATCAAGTTCCAAAGTTTGATTAGTCAAATTCTAAGTTGACTTATGGCTTCTTCTATTGGATCCTTCTTGAAATCCACATGCTCATCACTAAACAAAAGATTACAAGGAATATTGGGCTAGCCTATAGAGTTTTCTCAACTTCCATCTGCTACCACATTTTTTCAATTTTTCAATGCTTCTGCAACATCCTCCTTAGCAAGCCTCTCAACCTCTAGTAGTTTACCTTTTTATGGGCCATTTTCAAGTGTTAGTTACAGTTGTTCCCTTTCTTTGATCATTAGTTAAACAATTGATTTGTATTCCATAGGTCATTGAATTCCAACTTCCCAATGATAAATAGTTGGTTCAATGGTTATTCTCGACATGGAATTCACATGGAACGCATGGACTACTTTGGATCTAGGCATCACTTGTCCACTAGCTCATTCTATTGAGGTTCATATATGCATCCTCAAATAGGAAATTAGGATCTGTCTATTCCATAGTAACTGTTAGTCACGTGCTAGTCGACCATCAATCCCATTTAACTTAGTCCATAGTTGTCCAATTACTTGTCAACCATACTTCATCAACATTTGATCAATAAAAGTTAAACCTATCAACATGCATCCATAGTTGTCATTCACCGACTATAAATATGATCTTATGAGTTGATTCTACTTAGTCGAATAAATTCGTCAATTTTGTCTTCAGTTGGTTTGTTTCTCGGTTGATTTTCTCAATCAACTTAGTCTTTAGTTGAACTCCCATCTATTTGATTATCCAAATTCTAAACAATGGCTTGCCCCTAGGCATTGTTCACTTTCTGTATTCAAATTCACTCAATATTAGGATCCTACAATTTTGGATCATCCCTTGAGTACAAAAGATTGCTCCTTAAACATCAAACATTGCTAAGCAAAAACCGTGAAATTTCATGTTATCACATTTGGACCATGGATAACAAAGGAAACACTGTGTCATCTATATCCTTAGAAAAATCATGAATTGTTACCTTTTTGGTTTACAAAATATGCAACTAACGCTCTACTTGAAACAATAATTCCATCTCCATTTTCTCTTTATGTAATCTAAAGCATGCAAGCCATACTTTTTCTTGGATTTCGAAAGGCTACTAGAATTGATAAAATTTGGATCCTCTAGAGTGACACGAAGGGATTGCATTCCTAATGAAAACCCTATCCCTCCTCCCTTGCCTCTTTTTAACAAAAAAAATGTTAATGTGTGATTCTTTCCCATTAGACTACAAATTCAGAAGTTCTCTATTGATTTGAACTTGTCATTTTATTTTGTTTCAACCACATCTTTCAAAAAAAATGTTCAATATATTCTTCAACTGAAAGATATTCTCTTCTTTTTGCCATTTGAGTATGCAACCTTCCCACAAGGAATACATAATTTAAAATACAGAAAATTTGAAATATATTTAATATAATAAATTACACCCGTAAAAAGCGATCAATCCAAATTCCACACCTACACTTCTTGTAATGCTATTCAAAATATAGATGATTGCAATGAAAGGAATTTAGGCCAATGATACCACAATTGGTTTCTAAATTCATCCATACTTAAGATGTACATAATTGTCTCATTTACATGAACCCCACCTATAGTCATACCTACTTACATTCTTGGTTAACTAAGCTACATGAACACATTCTTCTTAAGTGTAGTTAATGTGTTGTACAAATTGAAAATGAATATTTTTGTATAAAAATGTTCTTGGTTAACTAAGCTACATGAACGCCATTCTTCATAAGTGTAGTTAATGTCTTGTACAAATTGAAAATGATTTTTTTGTGTAAGAATGTCTAAGTAAGTTGTTTTATAACTTCAATGAAACCATGAAAAATACTTCTTTTTTACTTTATGGAATGCTGAAGTATTATCAACTATAAGTGAAATGATTAGATTATATATAAGTCAATTACGAAAATGAAAATGAATATTATTTGTTGTATATGCATCAAAATAATTATAATTTTCCAATTACATATATACATCAAATTATTGCTATATTGAGTTAGTTGATCCAACTTCAACAAATCGCTTCAAGAAAGTGTTTTAAGTTGATGCAAATTTAACAAATTGCTTAAGAAGGAGTTTTAAAGTTAGTTTAATTTCAATTTAAGTTTAAGTGAGGGTTAGTTCTTCAAAAATATCTTGTAATTTAAATGCGATCATGTGGTATTGTTGGTAGTGTTGATTGTTGGAATTTTATTTTGAAAGTTTTGAGTAGCGCACTAGATTGTTTGGCATGAAAACACATTTGGCG
This sequence comes from Picea sitchensis, assembly GCA_010110895.2. Classification (NCBI taxonomy): domain Eukaryota; kingdom Viridiplantae; phylum Streptophyta; class Pinopsida; order Pinales; family Pinaceae; genus Picea; species Picea sitchensis. Next base: position 9,400 of record SNQJ01S0030582.1, on the reverse strand, counting down.
TGTCTGACTTGACAAGTTGTTTGATTTTCCAATGCTCTAGAACCTAGAGAATTGAACTCTGCGCTATACATCACAAATAGTTGTAATTGTCTAGAACATAATATAACTTATTTTTTTTTTATCATATATGTAGGAATGTAATTGAAGTTATAATGTTGGGATGAAGCATTTGATGAAAGTCAAAGGTTTTGAATACTTCTGAGAGTATGGTAGTTGAGTTGTAATTGTCTAGAACATAATATAACTAATTTTTTTATCATATATGTATGAATGTAATTGAAGTTATAATGTTGGGATGAAGGATTTGATGAAAGTCAAAGGTTTTGAATCCTTCTCAGAGTATGGTAGTTGAGTTGATGAGAATATATAAGTTGATCTTATGAACACTAGTGGAAATGATTGTGATTGGGTCCTCCCTTTAAATTTTTGTTATGTGTATATATAAATTCATTTTTAATATTTAACATCCTTTACATTATGGTTTGGTTGTATTTTGTTTCTTGTTATATACATGTTTATCTCTATAATTCATATCAATGTCTTAAGTGAGACCTTACCCTTCCTTGGGTATTGAAAGTGTTGATGTTGGCGAATTCTTTATTGGCTTGATTAATGAACCTAGGGTCTAAATTTAGTGCAACAATTAGTTCCATAGCTAGGACAAAATGAAATTCTTTGTGGAAAAAGAATATGCAATGGACACTGTCTAGAAAATAAATACAAGATTGCATCAAGGAGAGGGAGATTGCGTTTGCACAAAATAGTTCCATAGCTAGGACAAAATGGAATTCTTTGTGGAAAAAGAATATGCAATGGAAACTCTCTAGAAAATAAATACAAGATTGCATCAAGGAGAGGGAGATTGAGTTTGCACAAAAGGAAAAACAAAATCTAAGTGTGGATCTAGAGTGGTGGAAAACATGCATATCTATTTAGATAAGCACGATTTTTTTTTCATTGAATCTCTAACCTCTTGCAAGAGTGAATAGAGACGCATACATAAATCAATATAGTATGTCAATCTCAAGAACCTATAGTCCAGAATCAATAAAAGGTCGAACTCCTAAAAATATTGGATAACAAGTGGACATGTGTAGTGGAATTTTGATTTGAGTGAACAAAATAATGATATATTATGGAATTCGCTATTGAATACAACACTTTTTCAGCACTGGGAATTCGCTATTGAATACAACACTTTTTCAGCACTGCCGAAAAAATACTTTGAGGAAGGTTTCAGAAGAACGTTGTTGGACTTGATATCATTGTGGATTTGTTAAGCTGTTTTTTGAAAAATAAGGGTTGATGAATATTTCACTAAACTCGATGGAAGCATAAGCTCCCACTCATGGCGGGGTAGGAAGTCAGAGGGGAGGGATGGGAAAACAAATTAGGGAGTTAAAATATGGATCAAAAGGAACGTAATAGATATAGGGTAGAAACATATAAATGATAAATACATTACGAAAGGTTATCCAGAAAGTCCAATTAATGAATTGAGAAAGAGGGGAGAAGACATCCTAGATAGGAGTAGAATATATGAGGAGGAGAGAAAAAGAGCCATAAAGATTATTAGGGTAAGAAGCCAAGAGGAGAGGCATGTACAATGAGGAGTGGTTGATGGAGAAGGAGTGCTAGAGGAGTGAGATAGACAAGAAAGAAATGATATAGTAGGAGTAGGACATGTTGAGTTTCAGTGGCAATTTGGAGATGAAAATGTTAGTTTAGAATATGACAATAATAATAGCCTAGATAACAATTATGCCTCAAGTTAGACTGAGAGTGATTATATAGAACCAAGGAAATTTAAAAATGGTATATTTTTCGGCTACAATGATACTTGAATAATTCTATGGATCCAATGGGCACACGTATAGAAGAGACATAGTTGGAACTAACCCCCTTTAAAACTACCCCTCACACATATTTCCCTAGAAGAGGAAGAAATTAATTTGATAGATACAGATACAAGAGACCCGATATAACAAATGATGGGAGCTATAAAACCCACCATAATCACTAGAAAAATAGTGATACCTTTGAATTTTACAATGATTTGAAGCCTAACTAATAACACAATGAGCATCACACTTCCCATGTTTGTTGAAACTGGGAAGGATGATGCAGATCAACAATTGTTTATCTATTAAGCCATTTGGTCAGTAAATGAGATTATTGATGAAGCATAGAAGATTTATTAGTTAGACACTACATTTAGAGAAAAATCTCTCTACGGGTACATGAAATACAAAGGAACTTGACTAGTAGGACATACTGGGACTTTGAATGAGATAAATACTAACTTAATTAAACAATTCCCAAAAACCAAGTCCGAATAACAAAGCATTACAAAACTAAAAGAAATAAAATAGATAGTAGGAGAATATGTATGGGACTACAACCAAAGGTTTAAGGACTAGTTGGACAGATTGACCTTCCAAATTTAGGATGTTCAACACAAGGAGTGGCCCATTGTAGGACTACCCCCTCTATATCAAAATTCCCCTCATTCAATAGAGGAGATCCTCACATATGGAAGAAATAGAAATTGCAATGCACCTTGAAGTGACTAGAGGCTTCATAGAATCATCTTTAGGATTGACACAAGTTCATAATCAATTGGCTACCTTGTCCAACCAACTATAAGATATTTTCAAGGGAAAATCATATAGAGAAAGCATATGGTGCACTGTGTGGAGGACATAGGATCACTATAAGAATGAATGCCATGTTTTGAATAGTCATGTTGTGACTGGCATGTTGATTCCCTTCTTGACAAACCCAAAACCATATTGGTTTGAAATCTGTAAGTAGTGGGGATATGAGCCTAATTGGTGCCGCATGCTACATAGATACCAAACATATAAAAAAAAACACCATTTTTGTGAATTCTCTAAATTTTTGGGACATGATGTGAACAATTGTAGGTCATTGTGATTAATGAAAGAACACACAATGGATGTATATATGGTGCAAGGATCAGAGAACAATGTGACAAGGGGGAGAGGCAGATGCATAAGAAAAGAAGGCTACAATAGATGAGGTGGTTGATGAGGATATAATGGACCCCCTACTTGCTATAATTGTGTAGAAGTAGGGAACATTACAATGAATTGCACTCAACCTTGGTCCATGTGTGGACATTGCCATCATACATAATACAAGATTGAAGAATGCCTAGAGATGATAGAAAAATGGGAAGAGAAATGAAGATGAGTGAATATGGTCACTATTTAACCTTATATTCAAGAAGAGGAAAACACACCAATGGTCAAGATAGTCACCACAAGAGGGGGATGTAGAAATTATTCTAGAAAGCAAGATCAAAAGAGTAGAAACAATGCTACCAAAGTCCAATCTAGCAAGAAAAAAACAATTTCTATGCAATGTAATTGAGACACTACAAAATGTGTTGATATTTGAAAAATAAATGCACACAAATAAGATTTAGGACAAAGAATCAGAACATCAAATAAATGATTTTATTAGATGTTTCATTTGATTGCTTAGTGACCAAAAGTTGTCTAAGAAGTTAACATAAATTTTAACCATATTGATAATCATGTTAGAAGAGGGTGTAGTTATTCCTGCCCACTTCTTGAGAGAAATGTAAGACAAATCAAAAGAAAGAAGAGGACATGAAGGGAATTTAAGATTGAAATGATTTTAGGAGATGAGATGAAAGACATCATGTTTGATCTAAGATCCGATGTGAACATCCTTCCTAAGAAGTCCATGGAGATGATGGGAAAGCCCAAGTTGGTTTGGTCACCTATCCAACTGATATTGGAGAATCAATATAGAATTTATCCAATTGAATGAGTCGAGGATTTATAAATTGATATCAACGTGGTAAAATCACTATCATATTCATAGAAATAATAGATGAAAAATATCCCTACCCTGTGTTGTTAGGGGTAGAAAGAGCATACAATAACAATGCAATTTTCATCTTGAAATGAAGGAAGATGTCTTTGCGACCCAGACCTTAAGAGTGGTTGCCTCATTAGATCCAACCCAAGGAGAAATATTCATAAAACTTGTAGAAGACGACATCAAAATTGTTTTCCTAGAAAACATATATACATTACAAGACAAAATGATGACTATATCAAACATATTGCAAATGGAGAACTGAGTTAGAGAAGTGCATGTTTCTTTGATAAAAATTTAGAAGAAGCAATTAGTAAATGGTAGAATGGAGGTTACAAAATGTCCACTCAGAGATGCATTATTCAAAAATTACTTCACTAGATTAGAATGGAACTATGCAATCCTCACAAGTATGATTGAACCAAACTTGTGAATACTTTCATTAATGAAATAAAGGAACACATACCAAAAAAACTAAGGGTACAAGAATTAAATGAAACCTTGAAAGATATCCCTACGTGATGGCAGGTAGCACGTGCATAGATTATAGATAAATGGAAGTAGGTGGTGGGTAGAATGAAATTGAGATTCCAACTAGTAAACGAGCTAGAGCTACTGAATATATATACACGCATAGGGGATCCAAAAGAACATGTATGGTTTTGTTAGCAAGGATGGAATGAAAAGAAATATTCAAAGGAAGAGTGGACACATCGGTTCATCCACTCCTTGGATGTAGTTCTAAGGAGTTGGTATATATATGAAGAAACATTAAGGAAAAATGCACGATTGGGACAAGATGTGCAGACAATTTTGAACAAAATTCAAATTCGAAGGAAAAGACCCTTTGTTGACTTGAGTTTTGAAAAAGTTGAAACATTTCATCTTCCAAGACAAACAAGAGCTCATAGTAAAAGTGCAAGTCATGGTGTGTGCATACCATAGAAAATTGGAAAATATTAAAGGCCCATTACACTACATAAATATGGGGGTAGAGAAAACAAATGAAAAAGATGAATTGAGAATTTTGGAAATTAATGGATCAATGGGGAAAATAAAAATTGGATAAAAAGGAGAAGGAAACAATAGGTCACGCTTAAGAAAATCTCTTAAGATAAATAAGGTAAATATTGGAACCAACGAAAACCCAAAATGGCTATCATTGGAGACTACCAAGACTAGGAGATAGTGACATAAGTGGTGGAGCTACCTACGAATATGAAGATTTGTTTCCAAAGGATTTTCTAGAGATGAAAGACATTTCATGGTCATTGGGAGAAATGAAAATAGAGTTGAAACTTGATGCCAAATGTAGCAAAAGAGACCATATAAACTAAATCTAAGATACAAAGAAAAGGTAAAACATGAAATTGATAGGATGTTGAAAGAAAGATTGATTTCCTTTGTGGACAAATATGAGTGGATCAACACTATGGTAATTTGGAACAAGAGACAATAGAAATATGAATATGTGTTGATTTCAGGGGATTGAATCTAGTATGTGTGTATGACCCATTCCCTACACCACTCATGAATGAAATCTTGGAGAACATTGTAAGGAAAGAAGTCTATTAATTGAAAGATGATTTTTAGGATATTATCATGTGAGAATTGTAGAAGAGGACAAGAAGAATGAAACATTCACCATAGAGTGGGGATTCTTTACTTACAATGTCATGCATTTTAGACTCAAGAACACATGTGCAATATTTTCTAGAATCGTAGTAGCTTCTTTGAAAGAATTCATGCACAATATTGTTTAGGTATACTTAGATGACTAGATGATGTACAATCTATTGAAGCTCCATATTCAAGTATTGAGGCTAACAATGAAGAACTATAGATAATTGCAAATATCCTTGAACTTGAAGAAATGCATTTTTTGTATGCCCTTCGAAGTGTTGCTTGGACACATGGTTTGAAAATATGGATTATTGGTTGATCAAACAAATATTGATGTCATTGTAGATATGACTACCCCAATGAATGTGAAGACCTTGTGCATGACTTTGGGACACATAACACATTACATGAAATTTATGAGGAACTATGTAGAAATTACAACACCCCAGGAAAGGTTACTGAAAAAAGATGCAAAGTTTGTTTGGACATGGAAATGGAAAGCAAATTTTGACATGCTAAAGGAGAAATTGGTGATTGCAACTATTTTAGTATTTCCAAATTGGCCAAATCTATTTCATGTGCATGTACATGCATCAGAGGAAACGATTCAATGAAATGCTTGTGTAGTCAAGGGAGATAAACACAGACCATCCAACATCATTTCCTAGTAGAAAACTGTCAGATGCTAAGAATAATTTTACAACACCCAATAAAGGACTTGCAATGGTATATCTACTNCAGAGGAAACGATTCAATGAAATGCTTGTGTAGTCAAGGGAGATAAACACAGACCATCCAACATCATTTCCTAGTAGAAAACTGTCAGATGCTAAGAATAATTTTACAACACCCAATAAAGGACTTGCAATGGTATATCTACTTCATCAACTCAAACTTTACTTATTTGCAAACCTTTTCAAATTTTTTATGGACCATGTTGCACTGAAGTATTCAGTGAAGAAACCGATTCTTAGTGGAGGTATTTGTTGATGGACACTACCATTCCAAGAGTTTTATTTCAAGATAGTAGTAAAACCAGGGAAACACAATGTAGGACATGACCAACTATTCAAAATTGAAATGGGGGAAGTGGATGAATCTTAGACGATGAATTACCGGATGCACACATATTCGAGTGGAATCAATACTAGACTAGTTCATAGAAATTTAGACTTTTTTACTATTGGGATAGCAACAACAAATTACACAAATGCATAGAGAAGAAAAATAGTAATAAGAGCAATAGACTATCAACTTATTGCAAGGTACTTATATAAACTTGGTGAAGACAATAATATGATATGATACATATTGACACATGAAAGGACACACATATTGAATGTAGCACATGAGGGGGTGTCTGAAGGATGCAAGGCATGGAAGGATACAATAAGGAAGTTATCGTGCAATGGACTATGTCAGCCATCAATGTTACAAGATGTGGAGTATAGAAATAGGTGTGACATCTGCCGGATAATTAGAAAGCCATAAGGAATAGATGAGATGTCATTATTTCTAGTAGTGGCACTGGAACCTTTGGAGAAATGGGTCATTGATTTATATCATCACCACGATAGAGTACTTGATATGATGCACAAAACTTGTGTCCATGAAAAATTATACTTCCAAAAAAAATACATGATTTATTTTCAAGAATATAATGACGAGATTTAGATGTTGAAGAATCGAGATGAGCAATTCAGGTACATATTTCATCAACACTACAATTAAAGATTTGAATCAATATTTTATGGTGTACATCACCAGAAAAGTACTTTGCATCACCCACACTTATGTGAAATAATTTGATAAGATTTTAAAACATGGACTGAAAAAGATCTGTAATATACAGAGAGATGATTCTTGTAGTCATGTGGGCCTAAATAACAACATGAAAAAGACTAACAAAACATATACCATTCCACCTAGTGTATGAGAAAGAAGAAGTGATGTCAATGGAGTTTGCAGTACCTAGCTTACGTATTATGCTTTCCACACACATATATGATGAACAATCTTTGAAGAGAAGACCAAATGAATTGATGTAACTTGAAGAGCATAGGGTCATCGTTGGTTTTAATCAAATTTTGGAGAAAATTTTGGTGGAAGACATGGCATGATTAAAACATCAAAKTAAGATTCTAAACTCCATATCATTAGTTTTATCACATGACTATAGATATTTGAAGAGCCTAGGGAAACTGAAGATCAAATGCTTAAGACCATCCAGAATAACATACATAATGGGGTTGGTGTAGTGAAATTGACACAATTAGATGGAAGATTGATGAAAGGCATGGGAAATTGCAAAAAATTGAAGATATACCATGTGCTAGACCCTGTGTTGTGAGGGGAAACACATAATTAAGTATGTAAATGGGCGTTTGTACATATTTTGCAAGTTGAATAGGAGATAATAAGGATGAATTTCAATTTGAAATTGATGAGTTGAGAGTGGCACTAACCTAGTGGTTGGGGAGAGTGTGTAGAGGAATAATTGAGTAGGAAATTTAGATTTGGCCCTCATTAAATGTTACATAACTAAGGTTTTGATTCATAAGAGAAGAAATAGTCCATGGGGATTATAACTGATATAATCAAGGATTAATAATCAAAAAGTATAAGAGAATAAACATGTAGAGTCACATTTAAGAGGAATGACAAGTAAATTTGTCCTATGTGAGGGAATAAAAGAAAACTTAAAAAACGTAGAGGAGAAGAGGTTGAAACAAAAAAAGAGCAGGTGATTAGTTGGTGGAATAAATGTAGGAACCATTTGGAAAAAATCTATAAATAAAGAAGAGACAGGATAGAACAAAGCAAGAAGTTAGAAAATTTGCTAAGGAAAAATAATTTTAGTGATAGAACTGAGTGCATCGCAAGCATGGCATCTTCATCCAAACCAAAATATTGAGAAAAGAGAAAAGATTAAAGAAAATAAAATATGCCCATGGCCGAAGTTCAGGAGAATGTTAGAACTATGGAACCATTATAAGGGAAAGTACAATTGATGAATTTCCAAAACTTCAACCTCCAAAACATAAGGATACTTCTAAAGCATTAGTTTGATAAGTATGCATAGACACATGACCCCTCAAATGAAAAAGAGGAAGTAATACCCAAGCCTCGGGCTCATGACCTTTTCAAATCGAGCATCCTCGCCATGTTAGATGTTCCACTCTTTGGATGAATCCTTAATGTAGTGAAGTGTGTAATTTTTTGTCATAATTAAAGCATTGTGGATTTCGTTAGTTAGACAAGACATATCCCATCAATCCCAATTCTTACACTATGTTTTAGTGTTGCCTAAACTAGGTGAATATGCAATTGATGCCATTGTAGAAAAGAATGTAACCTTTAGAAAAAAAATGCAAGAAGTATGGGATTCATTGAGGGATCCTGCAAACCAAGGCAGATCCTGCAACCAAATCTATTGAACAGATCGAACACCTCCAATAGGTTCATGACATCCTTCCACAGGAAAAGTACAAGCATGCCATCTACTTCAACAAGGAACATGACTCACCAAAGTTCAGATTCAACAGAAGTTTCCCCATCTCCCATGGGAACTTGACACAATGGGGACCATTGCTTCCTAAGGAGGGAGGAATGATCCAAGTGGATCTCGGTGGCCATCCACCTTTTCCACCGAATCAACATTTCAAGCCTATGGTTTTGATAAAACATGATATTCACCCTTTTGATAGGGAATGGAATGTAATTCCATCTCCATTCGTTACTTACAGACATCATGTAATGATTTCCTAGCGGGTCTTATGTACATTCCTACAACATAGCATTAATCCAATGGATCCCATTAAAACTCTGTAGTTAAGAGCGCTCAGGCTAGAGTAGTACTGGGATGGGTGACCACCCAAGAAGTCCCAGTGTTTTACATGCCTAC
>SNQJ01S0030581.1:20947-59114 GCA_010110895.2 Picea sitchensis | reverse complement strand
AGGTTTATATATTTCCTATGTTAAACATTACCATTTTCACAAATATTTCGAAGTCAACTATAAACTAATTGAAAGTCAGCGATGAACTCATCGCTATAGTCCCTGCCCTTGGCCTTCCGGCAGGGACTAATAATAATAATAAAATCAATAATTTAAACCTGGTATTATTTAGATTAAAATTACATTTTACTCCAGCAACATCATCATTAATAATAAAAAAAAAAATCACTAATCCAAACCTAATAAATTATTGAAAGTTACCTTGGATTAAAATTACCTTTTACTCCAGCAACATCATCATTAATAATAATAAAAAAATCAATAATCCAAACCTAATAAATTATTGAAAGTTACATAAAATTATTCCTTTGTCATCCTTGAAACTAGGAACTGATTGGTTTAAAAAACAAAAAATTATGTGTTTCCTTTACTCTTGAGATCAAAAGGTTAAGTACAGAATGGAATTTTTTTATTATGTAAATTAATTACCATTCCGATCTCTTCTTCCTAGGTTCACTCGATTAATTACAGAATGGAATAAAAAACTATATAATTCGATTCATTAAAGAATATCGAGTTCCATCCTTTTATCTGTCCCGTTGAGCAGAATACAATATCTCTCGTCAACTTCGTCGAGAAGCTTGTAGAGCCCTTCGAGCGCTGGCTCCACTAACAGCGCCAACAAGGTCTATAGGCGTAACCCACAGTTTACCTCCTCGCTCTCAAATTGGAGGATTTGGCGGTTATTCCGCTCTTAAATTGTTGGTCAATCTCTGCATCATCGCTCGCGTTTTTTACAGGGTCTGCCCTCACAGGTTCCGGATTGCCAGAGATGCCGACACCAATTACCTGTGACACATGTCTCTTGCTAAGCCGTAGGATCCATGCTATTCTAGCCGTCGGATTTTGGTAGCATCCGTACCATTTTCGTCGTACGGTATGTTTACCAAGTCGTTTGATTGTCGACATGTGTTTTATTTCTGCACGTCGGATCTGGTCGTCCAATGGGTGCCACGTAGCCCATTTCTGTGCGTCGGATCCGGTCGTCCTATGAGAGCCATGTGGCCCATTTCTGTGCATCGGATTTGGCCGTTCGATGGAAGCCACATGTCTCGTTTCCGTTCGTCGAATCTGGCCATCCAATAGATGCCACGTGGCTCATTTTCATGCGTCAGATCTGACAGTTCGATGGGTACCACGTGGCTCTTTTCTATGCGTCGGATCTGGCCATCTTATGAGTGCCACATGGCTAATTTTCATGCCTTGGATCTGGCTGTCCGATAAGTGCCACATGGCTCATTTTCGTGCGTCAGGTCTAACCGTCCGATCTCGGCCACGCGGCTCGTTTCCGTGCGTCGGATCCGACCGTCCGATGACTACCACGTGGCACGTTTCGGTGCATCGGATCTGGCCATCCGATTGCGGCCACGTGGCTCGTTTTCGTGCGTCGATCCGGCCGTGCAATCAGTGTCACACGACTCGTTTTTGTGCGTCGGATTTGACGGCCCGATCGTTGCCACGTGGCTCGTTCCTGTGCGTCGAATGAAACCAAGCTATCTGTGCCACGTTGTTCTTCTCCGCACGTCGGATCTGGCCAAGTTCACTGCCACGTGACTCGCCTTCGCACGTCGGATCGATCTGGCCAAGCTTGGCGTTCCGGGATTATACAGGCGACTGGAAATTGGTGGAATTGGGAATTCCGTTTGCTTGGTTTGGGGAACAGCTTTGGTGGTTGTTGCTTACAATTTAAACGAAAAATCATGGAAATGGCTTTCCAGCTGCTGTTTACAATTAGATCGCGGCATCGAAAGCCATAGCTTGTTTACAATGAGAGCGCGTGAAGAAAAGGATGGCAGTGATTAAAGAGATTAAATCGTCAAATTCAGTTATATCAAATTAACTCGTATGAAGAGGGGCCGGACATTGTGGAACTGTGCGTATTTAATATTTTTGTTCATCATTATGATATCATTATCAATGTATAAATGAGATTAAGTTAGCAATTTGTCCATTTTATAAATTGCTTTCGGCATCGTTTGGTGGCTCTATTTGTTGATTTGGAGTATTAAATTAGCTTCTGGATTATTTTCGCTACGCTCTATTTGGAGTATTAAATTAGCTCCCTTTCTTTTCGCTACCTAAAATAGTGTTGATATTGATGGTACATCCAGTTTCTACTTATTTAGCATTATAAAGATATTCACTTATCCCATTAGACTATGGTTAATGGTATTCGTAAATGATCGTTAATATCATTCGTAACTTTAACATGATTGAAATGTAACTCATATTTAATAAAAAAAAATCATAGTAAAAATTAGGTTTTATGATCGCTATCACTATATAATTATAATTTAATCAATCTTTAGTAACCATTAATTTCATTTTTTTATTGAATATATGTAATCATTTTGTGTGTTATGATCGCTATCACTATATAATTATAATTTAATCAATCTTTAGTAATCATTAATTTCATTTCTTTATTGAATATATGTAATCATTAATTTCATTTCTTTATTGAATATATGTAATCATTTTGTGTGTTATGATCGCTATCACTATATAATTATAATTTAATCAATCTTTAGTAATCATTAATTTCATTTCTTTATTGAATATATGTAATCATTTTGTGTTATGATCGCTATCACTATATAATTTAATCAATCTTCCTTAACCATTAATTTCATTTTTATGTAATCATTTTGTGTTGATGGTGGAGCCAAAGTCATGTGTAGCTAAAGTCAACAAAAGTCAAAGAATGTGTAGCCAAAGTCAAGGAAAATCAAAGGACGTGTAACAAAAGTCAATTAAATGGAAAGTACGTGACTTTAATTTTTAGGATATATAATTTTTTTAAATATTATTATTATTATTATTTATATTTTAATAATATAAAAATTTTATTTAATTTTTTAATAATATAGATATATATTTTAAATAATTTAATTTTATCTTAAAAATGGTAAACTTACTTATTATGTAACTTTTTTTTATTAAATATGGGAAATCAATAAATGTGAAAATTGTAAAATTATTTTTGATAGTTAGATTCAAGGCTCGGTACATTATTTTGTCTATATAGTTATTAAGATAAAGTTGAGATTCTTGTTGTATTTCTAAAGTTTTTTTTAGTCATTTCTAATAGATTTGGATTTGGTGTTTCAAGTTTAACTAGGAACATGAATTTTATTCACTTCTCAAAACTAATGGCCCCATCCGAGTATATCAACCACTTATACTCATGTGGTTGTGTTAGTTTATATATATTAGTTATAACTCATTACTCAAATAAACTTTATTCTACACGACAATTTTGAAATAGTTTTACACTATTGATTTGATGGAATAATGTCCACTTGAAATAATACCAACTTGTTAACTATATTAGTGAAAAATGAATATAAGTATATGTTTTATATATATTAATTATGGTGTACTACTTGAGTAGACCTTGTTTTTATAATTTATATATTATATAACGTACACCTCAAAAACTCAAGTAATAAATAGGTCAAGGAAAATCCATGTACATCTAGCTTGGGTAAATCTTAGTATTCTAATTTTTAATTTGTGAAATTTGTAATAGATGACTTAGGTACACCCTAGTATTCTAGCTTTTAGTTTGTAAAATTTGGAAGAGATGAAAGGAGAGAGAGATTGGGATAAAGGTAGTGGGTGGTGAAATATATATATATATATATATATATATATATATATATATATATATATATATATATATGAAGCCTTGTTAATTGATCCGCATGGTTGAAAAAATATTTTCAACGAGAACTTTACAAGACGACTCAATGGAACCTTACAACCTTTAATGTGCTGCCACATTTTAAAGGGCAAATCCATGCTTAAGGGCTTGGAGAGATTGAGAGAATATCCCAACATTGAGATTTGGGCCTTGTTGTGTGGAGGGATTTCTTCATATACGTAATAAAGAAACCAAGATCATCCTAATAATATTTTGTAAAGAAAATTATATGTAACATTCATAATTAAAACTTGATCTAAAAACTTGGGAATGGACAAAAATAAACTCTTCATGTAACAAATGAAACAATGAATAAGATCGAAAAGGAGATTGGAAGACTCAAAGCTACCATAGTGTAATCATCATCACCACTTCCTAAAATACATCATACAAAAACTTGAAATATCTAACCAATTTCATTTATTACGTTGTATAAGACTGTAGCCCTTGGATGTGGACATATGATGCTCAATGTAACCATGATTGTATCCACTCTAGTAATCAAGTTTTACTTGGCATTAGATGTCCACATCTTCAATAAGATGTGTTTGAGTAGACACAATCTATAATGGCTATGTTCTTTGATGGAGATTAAAATAAGGATTGTGCATGATGTTGTCTATTGTGCTTTGATGTGATCTAATGGCTTGATCCGACATCCGTGAACACACCTCCTCGCACAGATCTAATTGTTTGATCCAATGGCCAAAAAAATGTTCTGCCACTTGGCAAAGATATGGCAGACAGTCGATGAGGCGTGAAGATCTGACAAACAAATTCCATAACAAGATGATGATCTTGCTCGACACTCATGGGTTTGCTAATGGAGTTTCTCTTTCAACAAAGGATTTATCACTGCAGACAAACAGTCAAGTTGGATTGGTATTTTAGGGTTAAGAATGCAACATGATCTTATTTCACTATCTCAAGAAATATCCAAGATGAAAATAATTAGATCATGTATGGCGGCCCACTATTATGTTAGAGGGCTGCTAAATTTTAGCATTATAGATATGGAGTTTTTGAGCATATATTTGCTTTTGATTTTATGAAGGGATGTTTTTCAAATCATGGCTCACATGCACTTACATATCATAGGACATTGATATTTAAACAAAATATAAATGTGTGATGTTAATCATTTTTTCTCCACGATAGATGTTGAAGCATTCTTAGATCTCTCAACTGATTGGAATGCAACAATAAACTAACATACACCTAAAATAGGGGAAGGAAGCCTAAAAATATACAAGGTAGAAAAGTGTACAGAAAGAAGAGAAGAACAATGGAATCAATTACTTTCAAAATGAAAATAAGATATATAGAAGATAGTCATTTTTGTTGAAGAGGCAATAGTCGATTAATATACGGTTAATATAATAGAAATGTGTGTGAGAAAGTGCAAGATCAATAAATTCAATTACATGCAAAATAGAGGAAAAGGCGGCTAAAATATACAAGGTAGAAAAGTGTACGAAAAAAAGAGAAGAACAATGGAATCAATTACTTTCAAAATGAAAATAAGCTATATAGAAGATAGTCAGCTTTGTTGAAGAGGCAATAATCGATTAATATATGGTTAATTTAAGAGAAATGTGTGAGAAAGTGCAAGTTCAATAAATTCAATTACATGCAAAATAGACATAATTTTGGGTAACTAATACCAAATAAGTCTCTTTCACAATCATAAAATGGATAAGAATGTAAACCATATGGATAAAATTTAAAGGAACAAAATAAAGGAAATATATACATAATGAGAGAATAGAGTTCAATTGCAAGAAGTTTGAGATTTTATGAATGTTTGAGAATTATCTACAGAAGTTTCAACATTAAAAAAACACATACTGGTGTCTACTCTCATATGTGTGCCAATGCCCAGTTTGATTTTGAAATTGCAATTTTCTCTTTGAAGGCTAGGCAGGAGGGACAAATGAAAGAAGCGAGCCGAGCTTGTGCTTGGATATGATAAGCTTGTATGTATGATCAGGTCTAAATAAAGAATCAATATGTTTTCAATGAAATTAATCCACTTGGCATATGGGGGATATTAATGAGAATAAAAGGAGGATCACGTAAGGAAAATGTAGGAAATGATATTTAAGATTTACTACAATGTAGAAGCACTTGAAGATTTGACATGTGTAGTTTTCTAAGTTCATAATTGAGTTTGTATGCTAGAGAAGAGGGTATACATCCTCATAAACAGTTGGCATCTATATCATTGTGTCCTTAACTTGTGGGAATTATCAAAGCCTATTGTACTATATATTCTCTGTGATGTCATGTCAGACCTTCAGTAGCTATTTTATTGGACCACAACATAGCCTTGTACAATGGGAATGGGATTGTAAGCGAGCTAGAGTGTTCCACCACAAGTATGAGTGAGTGACAAGCTAGGACACTCTCAATTCTATTGAATTCCACTAAATATGGTGTTGGTGTGAGACATACACAATGCATTGTTAGACGACTCTCGATTCCATTTGAATCATTATTGTTGCTATGCTAGTTGTTCAATACTCACAACATTGTAGAAGATGAAGATGGAGTGAGGGCCTTTAACATAAATAAGGGAGTTTCCTTAACTCATTGTCATAGAAAGGAGTCCAATGGAGGCTATCTTTTAGGGTTTTATCTAATAAGAAGAAACATATTTGAATTTAGGGGAACATATAAGGTTTTGAATGTGGACTGAAAGGAGTCCAATGGAGGCTATCTTTCAGGGTTTTATCTAATAAGAAGAAACATATTTGAATTTAGGGGAACATATAAGGTTTTGAATGTGGACTTTGAGAGAAAATAAGAAGACAAAGCGGAGCAGAAGAAACAAAGAGAGTAGTACTTGTTTGCCATGGACAGAGCACGTGGAATGAGGAGGGATGAGTTCAAGGTAGCTCAGATTTCATACATCTAATAGATAAGAGAGAAATGGAGGCTCAAAATGCTAGAAAAATGCTTCTCAAAGACACATTTGATGTTTTCTTTCATAGGTAGATGTTGTTCCTTCCGTATATAATAAATAAGACACTCCTAGCTATCCCTCTATACAAATTAAAATGTCCAAAACATACATACAACTTAAATCTCAAAGAATAGTTCCTTCTAAAAAAAATAGAATATGTCCAAAGGAAAACTTTAAGGTAGTTGGACATTGAGAAATAATTTTAATAAATAAATTATGATTTTTAAAAATTTTAATAGAAAACTTTTAAATTTCATTAAAAAATTTAGGTTAAAAAATTATATTCAATCATTAAACCTTAACTACATATTTATGTTTCCAAAACAATTTATCATTATATCATTCAAATGATAGAAAATATTGAAAAATATTACCTATAATTCTATTTAAAAAATTGTGACTAATTTTTTAACCTCAACCACCTTATTATTCCATTTATTTACTTATGTCTTCATAACACCTTGCCACAATGTCATTTCAAATATGATTAAAAAAAAAAGATATTATAAAAGGTCTTTTTATTTATATTCATATTAGGACTAAAAAATTCATAGATTTTGTCATAAATCATTTAGAATAAAATTCATAGTTTTTTATATTCATATTCATATTAGAACAAAAAAAACATAGATTTTATCATAAATCATTTAGAATAATAAATATCATTATATCGAAATCAGCTATATAAATATATAAATAATTGAAAAAATCCTTCCTAATTTAAAAGTATATGATTTCAATTGACACTCAACTTTGTAAATCAAACAAAGAGTAAAATTGTATGAACATGGAGATACTCTTCATCATCAAAGAATATACCAATAAACACTTGATTGTAATTGTTTTTATCTCCAAATCCATTTGATGTTATAAAATTGAAAGCAAAAATATGCACATTCTCTTTGCATCCTCATTCACAATTTACTGCAATAAGACAGATGCCATGCCTCTTGAGCTTGATGAGAACTGTAAAGATCCTTCATTCTGTTCTATGAAAAAATATTTAAAGGAAGAAATTAACATGTTTGGAAGTATAATCAAATGCAAAATGCGCAACAACTGTAAGAAAAAATTCGTAAGGAAAAAAATTGTAAACTACAAGAAAAATGAAGACTCGTTCATTTAGAGATCAACAAGCAGGGGAGAAAAGCTACACATATTCCTTCATTTTGGATTGTTGCATAAAATACCCATTTCATATGAATATAAATTAGTCTGACCCATAAACCCTAACAAAGTCAAAAACTCACTCTTCGTGAAGTGATCCGATCGAAAACAAAGTGCAATGGACATAATTCCTGCAACAATGACCATTAAAGCTCCTGGACCTTTCATCATGCATCAAATGTGAAGTTGAGAAGAAGAATTCCCTTTAATCGAAACGGAAAATTTTGAAGATGAGAAGAAGAATTCCCTTCTCCTGGAATGAAAAATTGGTTGTACATTAAAAAAAAATGTTGATAGAATCCAACGTTGGCCTACCTAGCGAGCCCCTTCGATAATGGAAACCCCAACTATGGCGTAAAGGAAGTGTGTGAGGCCGGTCATGTTTTCTGGTCATGCTTCATCTGAGAAAGTGATATGTCTGAGAACAATCTTGAGAAACCCATGTGGTAGTGTGTTGGTGTCAAGTTTGGGCTATCAGTCGAAAGAAACCTTGAAGTCGCTGCCTATTGAACAGTTTTCGTTTAGAGTCGGTGAGGGATAAATATGCATGGTGAACAGTTCTCGTTTGGAGTTAGTGAGGGAGAGAGGTAGAAAGACACGTGGGGGGAGGAGATTTGTCAATTGCCAACAGACACATGGTAGGTTTTGATTGGCCCTCGACAGACAACAGAGGATTTAGAAGAACCGTCCCTTAAAATAACTCCTTCAACATAAATATATAAATTGCCAACATTTTATCCTCCACTCCTTCGACCAAGCACAGAGGATAAAAAATGGTTGTACAAACAATGCATTTATTGGTAGTTAGAGTTTAAAATATGCAACCTTGTAGCTTTAACTGATATTCTATTTCATTGAACTATTGAAGCATGCCTTGTAATTATCATCTAGATATTCCATAGAAGATCCCCTACATAATTGGAAGAGATAAATTTCTTCATGAAGAGTTAGAAGAGATAATTTTATGGACTAAGGTAATTGCATCTAATCATTTATAAGTATGTTTGTTACGATCATTTTGTCATGTCTCTTCGTTTAAATACTATCCAAGTCATCATATTGATCACTGATAATGCATACTCACTATATGTTTCTAACTCCATAAACAAATTGACTGGAAACATTTCTACTATAATTAGAATATTATTATTTTTCAAAAAAAAATTAAGAATCCGAAATTTTAAAAACTTCAAAAATTAAACAAATAATTTATTAATATAAAAATATTATTAATATGAGTGGTAATTTCCATATTACTAAAATATAATAATAATAAAACATCATAATAATAACTTGTCTCAATTTATTAATTAATTACAAATTATTATACTAGATAAATCAATTAACATTTAACATATTAAACCATGATATAATTTGCAATTTTTTATTATAATTTGTAATTTCATTTTCAATGTATAAATTAAAATTGGCCCCACACACACATTTATCTGTGTGTGTGGCCAATTATATATATATAACCCCAAAGATTAATAATATATTTATTAATATGAGATATTTCGTGCTTATTGTTAGTCGTCATAATATATGGATTTAACCATTGGTTAAATTGAAACTTTGAAATTAAATTGTTATTTATTATCATCATAAATTATTAACATTCACATTTTTTATAAAAACCGTAAACCTTAAGCAATACATAATAAATGGTTTCCATCATATATTATATTACTTCATAAGTTTAAGGTACCTAATGTTCCTATCTAATTCATAGAGAACAAAGCATGATGCAATGTCCCGGTTTCTAGGGTTTCCAAGGTGGTCTAGTTCTAGGCTCCATTTATTTAGGTACAAATATTTGGGTTCGAGTTGCAAGCTCGCTAGTTTGAGGTTTCAAAAGTTGGTATAGTTCAAGGTGAAATGATGTATTAAACCTGCAAATATGATGTGGTCTCCCCGCTCTCTTCAAAATTAAATGATTTCCATCATATATTATATTACTTCATAAGTTTAAGGTCTTCAAAATTATGGCAATAGATAATGGATTAATGGATTTTTCAAGGAGATAAGGAGCATATCAACATTTCATAATCTTATAGATAATGGATTAATGGGATTTTCAAGGAAATAAGGAGCATATCAACATTTCATAATTTTAGGATGTTCATCATATATGATATTACTTCATAAGTTCAAGGTCATAGAGAATGGATTAATGGATTTTTAAAGGAGATAAGGAGCTTATCAACATTTCATAATTTTGGGAATAGATAATGGATCTTCCAAGGAGAGAGAAAAAATAAAACTTTCATAATTTTGGCAATAGACATGGATCTTCTAGGGATATAAAGAGAAAATCAACTTGTAAATAAATAACTAGATTATAAAGAAAATAAATCCATAACAATTCAACAAAAAAATTATAGAAGAAAATATTGATGGTTACCAATGAGCCAACTTCCATAGATAAATGTATTGAAGATTGTGCATATGCAGAAGNATCAACTTGTAAATAAATAACTAGATTATAAAGAAAATAAATCCATAACAATTCAACAAAAAAATTATAGAAGAAAATATTGATGGTTACCAATGAGCCAACTTCCATAGATAAATGTATTGAAGATTGTGCATATGCAGAAGGGATTGTCATGTCATTGTGCTTCGAGGAAGAAAACCAAATTGAAAATATACACATCTATACAAAATGAAAACAGAGCTACAACTGAAAATGCTAACAAATTGGTGGAATGTTATACATCGTATAAATTGGTATTCCCTATTTCCCACGTTGTTGTTATCGTTGCAACCAAGTATACGCTAGAGACATTTGTGTGATGAAGAAATCAACATGATGAAACTATCTTTGTGTTAGCGTCAGAAGTCACTCCTGGATTGCTTGCAGGAGCAGAGCCCAACGCCCATCAGTTTTATGTCACGATTTGTTTAATGGGGTGATCGGATGGGTAAAGACTCAAGAAAATATAGCTTTAACTCAGGAAACTGGGCCTGGTATGTAGAAAGCAAGGGAGGTCTTGATCCAACTTCTATCAGTAAATGGATTAAAGGGTGGTAGATGGAAGACTTGTGAGAAGGGAGAGCAAGACTGCCTCGGGCGACAAGCCTTCGGAGGCTTAAGGGTGAAAAACTCAGAAGCCAAGATCCTCTTGGTCCAGAGCTTCAAGGAGCTGAGGGGTGACTCGACTGAATCCTTCAATTCCAAGTCGCTTCAGCGCTGAGAAAATCACAGGAACCAATTAGAAACAATGCAACTGTTACAGTGATCCAATCTACATCATCCTATAACAGCTACAACTCGACTGGATCCTCCAATTCCGAGTTGTTCTAAGACAGTAAACAAAGAGATGGAAAAGAAGATGACGTCCATAAAGTAAGAAGTCTCAAATGCCTTGTACATTAACCAGCGCGACCAGCGCTTCATCAAAACTTTACGATCGGGAGCCTTGCTCAACCATTGATGGATTACAAAATACAAAGACTGAGCTTATATACTCAGAGAAAATCACCTAACAGAGATGTCCTCAGTCATCCAAGGCTTGGCGTCCCCTCAGCCAAATTCGAACGGATATTCTTTGTCGGGCACCACCTTAACTGCGCATGGCTCCTGCAGGGGGAGTAGCTGAGTCAGTAAATGCCGAGTTAGCGTGTGCAGACCTCCTCCGGCTAGTCGAGAACTCGACATGGCTTCTCTGGAAAAATGGGTACACAGGACCCTCTCGAGCAGACCTCTTGCCAGACCCTCCATTCCTCGCATTTAATGAATGAGGAGAAGTTTCAACCACCCTTTCTTGCCTTTGTTTACTCCAAGCGAAGACCAGGATCGAGGTCGAATCCGATGGCACCTGGAGATCGCGGTGATTCCTTCTGTGAACAAACACAATGCCTTCGGCCCTTCTTGTGCAACTCTTTTCTTTCCCAAGTGACCACGGGTTGTGACCCTGTGTTTACTCTCCAAGGCACTTTCGACGTTCGTGAATAGGAAGGGGCTAGTCCCTGCTTCTTGAAATCGTGATGAGAGAAACACCAAGATGGCTTAATCTGGTGCCACGCGTCCCTCTAGATCTGACAGTCTTGAACTCAC
The DNA here is from genome assembly GCA_010110895.2 of Picea sitchensis. Classification (NCBI taxonomy): domain Eukaryota; kingdom Viridiplantae; phylum Streptophyta; class Pinopsida; order Pinales; family Pinaceae; genus Picea; species Picea sitchensis. Next base: position 47,156 of record SNQJ01S0030581.1, on the reverse strand, counting down.
CCGGCGATGTTGTGGGTCCGGGTCCTGGACACTCCCGGCACCTCGAGCATCGAGAATATGATGGAGTTGTTCTTTGCGCCTCGCCATCGCGATGAGCGAAACAACGAGGAGCCTAATCGCGTGCCAGGTGTCTCCTGTGGATAAACGACTGAGATCGCTCCGTGACACTGCGGGCCCGACTTTGAGTGCCTTCAGTGCTTTCGGGGTTCGGGTTTTCACAATATAAGATGACATGGAACCTTCACCCCTCGAACTCCTGAATGTCGAAACGCCAATGCGACTAGATCTCGCGCCACACGTCTTCTGGATGGACGACTGCTATCTTTCCCTGCACACAATATGGGCGCTAACCTCGGCGCAGCTTCGCTAACCGCGATTTTTCGTCAACCTTTGATCTGTTCCTTTGGGTGAATCCTAACCGCTTGAAATCAAACCGCTCGTTCACTTGATTTAAGTACGAAATGGATTTCTTCTGTGAGCCATGCTTGGCACTCATCGCGCCACTTGCAGACCTGATCACTCTTGTGCCTCGGACAAGAAATGTTACTAACATTAGGCTCCATGGGGGATAGATTCATCCCTGTGATGCTCTAAGGACTCATTTTGCAGTTTCAGTGCCTTGTTGTTGGGCTATGGGGTCATTTATTAAGCCAAAAAATAAAAACAAACAAGGAACCAAAGGACAATATTTACAAACAAAGGAGCCATCAAAGGCTTAGACAAAACATTTCTTCAAAAAATGCCCATTTACTGGGTTGTTGAAAACTTCTTCACCCTCCAAATCCTACAGTCGATATGTGTTATTTGAGAAAACCTCGGAGATTTTGAAGGGCCCAATCCACAGGGATTCAAACTTGTTGTGCTTGCCTTTATCTTGTTTAGGGGCATCCCATTTCAGCACCAGGTCTCCTATCTGAAATTCTTCCTTCTTGGCCTTCTTATCGAAAACCTGCTTGATCCTTTGCAGATGGTCCTGAATTCTGTCCATTGCCTGCTCCCTGGCCTGCTGGGCCTCCACTAGCTGATGAATTCTTCTGATCATGTCATCAGGATCCTCCTGATGATCCTGAAGGAATTTTGCTACAGGAATGTCTAAATGAGAAGGGAAAACAGCCTCCGCTCCATAGACTAATTGGAAAGGAGAGACGCCAATAGATCTCTTCGTGGCCACTCGATTGGCCCATAGAGAAAACTTTAATCTTGAGTGCCAGGCCTTCTTGTTGTCTTCCATCAATCTTTTGATGATCCTTATCAGGTTCTTGTTGGAGGATTCTGCTAAACCGTTGCCCTGTGGATAATATGGGGTGGAGTGGATCTGGTTGATCCCGAACTGCTCATAGAACTTGGCTAATGGCTCAAACCCGAAAGCGGTTGCGTTATCAGTGACAATTTTACTTGGGCAGTCGAACCTCGTGATGAGGTCCTCCAGGAACCCAATGATTACCTTGTGGGAAGCACTCCTGGTAGGGATAGCTTCAATCCACTTGGTAAAGAAATCTGTAGCAGTCAGGATCCATCTGTGCTGCCCACTGGAAGCGAGGTGAATTTCTCCGATGAAATCTAGGCCCCACTGCTGGAAAGGTCCCAAAACAACCACAGGATTTAGCTGCAAGGACTTGAGCTATTGTTTTCCTGCAAACCTTTGACATTGGATACAGGTTCTAACTCCTCTATGGACATCAGCGAACAAGGTGGGCCAATAGTATCCGGCTCTGAGAATTTTGTGGGTTGTGGCCTTCCAGAAATGGTGCCCTCCACATAGGCCGCTATGAAATTTAGCCATGATCATATCGACCTCTTGTGAATTCATGCATTTTAAAAGCACCCCTAGGGGGTCTTTCCAGTATAAAATTTGATCGATAAGGCAGTATCTGACTGCCTTGAGCTTCAGAGCTCTTGCTTTGTTTCTTTGCAGGCCGTCTAGAGGTCGCAATTCTTGCAGAAAGTATATAACATCCTTATACCAAGGACATCGAGCCAATGGGGGCTCCCTCTGAGGGTCCATGTCAGACAACCGACCCTGTTGAATTTCTGAGCATTCGTTGATGAAACTTATCCCCAAATATTGGAAATTGGCTTCAGCTAATAGCTTGGCTAAACCTTGACCTTTGATCAATTTGGTAGGCTTTATTTCTAGGTCAAATTCCAGAATCTTGGCTATCCACTTACTCCTCCTCCCGTCTAGGTCAGGCTGAATAAGAATGTCTTTAACAACAGCTGAGGGGACATAGGCGATGATTTTTGACTACAGGACATAGATTCTAAAGGCCTTGAGAGCCTTTACCAGGGCATAGGCCTGCTTCTCCATGGAGTCATACTTGACTTCAACATCCCTTAATGCTCGGCTGAAATAGGCAATAGGCTACTCTAGCCCAACCCCGTTTGTCTGTAATAAAACAACAACCACCATGTCGGGTGAGGCAAAGGAGAAAATGATGAAATCCTTCGAGTAATTGGGACTGATAAGCACAGGGGCTTCAATCAGGGCCTTCTTTATTTTCTCAAAGGAATGTCGCGATTCAGAAGTCCACTTCACTTCATTTTCTTTCCTTAACATGGTTGTTATAAGTCTTACCTCCTCAAAAAAGTTAGGCACAAATCTCCTCAGAAAATTAATCTTACCAAGGAAAGATTGGACCTCCTTCTTGGACCTCGGGACTGATAAGGCTTGTATTGCCTCAACTCTGCTGGGATCAATCCTTACTCCTTCCGCTGATACTATGTGGCCTAGTAACTTTCCCTCCTGCATGGCGAACAGAGATTTCTTGGGGTTTAATGAAATGCAAAAACTCCTGCACTTCAGGAAAACCTTCCTGAGATGACAACAGTGTTCTTTATCAGATTTTGAAAACACTGTGGTGTCATCCAGATAGACAACCACAAATTTATCCTTTTCCCCAATGAAAGCTATGTCCATGGCACGCTGAAACGTTGCCCCTGCATTCATTAATCCAAACGGCATATATGCATACATGAATGTGCCCCATGGAGTGGTAAATGTTGTCTTTTCCCTGTCCTCGGGAAGAACAGAGACTTGATTGTAGCCAGAGAAACCATCGATCATGGACATCCTGGATGCTCCTGTTACCCTCTGCAGTATATGTTCCATCTTTGGTAAGGGGTAGTTATCCTTTCGTGAGCTCCTATTCAGGTTTCTGAAGTCTACACAGAGTCTTATTCCCCATTCTTTTTCCTTACTGGTACCAAGTTGGCTACCCACTCTGAATATCTCAGTGGTACAATGATCTGAGCTTGAAGTAGCTTCTTTACTTCCCTCTCCATGATAGGTAGCAGCATAGGATTGATCTGTCTCAGCTTCTACCTGAATGGATTTGCCTCTCCTTTCAATGGGATTTTATGCTCGATGACAGAGGTGCCATATGTTTTGAGGTCTTCGTAGGTCCAGGCGAAAATATCAGCAAATTCCCTCAAAAGTCCAATGTATTCAGACCTCTGCTCCTTTGTCATACTTCTTGACAATTTGACAAACTTGGGCTCACTCTCGGTGCCAATGTTGGACTGAACAGTACCAATGTCATCCTCCGAGATTTCCCCCTTTAACGACACATCATTTCTATCAAAAAGCCTTTCCAAAGGAACCAGTCCCCTTGGAATGTGGTTGTTGGGGAGCTGCACAATGTCATGCTTTGCTATTTTACTCAACAACTTACCCTCATCAAGATTTTTCTCAGAGATAGAATCTTGGTCGATATGCATCTCTGAAAATTCTTCGACAGTCTACAAGAATTTCTTGATCTCGAGATCATCCTCGAACACCTTCCAATGTTTGACGTTGTCAGGTATGGAGGGCCTGTATTTTACTTCTACATCATATCTGAATTTGGGCGACAATGGTACCTTGAAATTGCTTGTTGATGCAGCCAAGGAATCTGCCATTGTGTTCTCCTCTCTTGGGATGAAAAAAATGTTAAATGCTGAGAAGAAACTGTCGATAAGGTCCCATACCTCGTTTATGTAGCTTCTGAGTCGAGGATGCTTAGCCTGATAAGTGTTTCTGACCTGTTGGACCACCAACTCTGCATCACCGAACACTGCTACCTCCTGAATTCCCATTTCCCTCGCAACTCTTAATCCCAGAACAAGAGCTTCATACTTTGCCACATTGTCAGTAGCTTCAAATTCTAGTTTGTACGACAGAGACATGGTTTCCTGAGCAGGTGACACAAAAAACACCCCAGCTCCAGTGCCTTCCCTGGAACAGGCTCCATCAAAGAACATTTTCCAAACAGGGGTGATGGAGGGAGGAAATTCATGGGAAGTGGTGGGCGGTTTTCTGAGTCTTAAAGAAGGCTTGGGAGCATTAGTGAGTTGTAGTACACTAGAACCTAAATCAGTGTCCAAGGAAAAAATAGGATGGTTGGTAGGATTGGCCTCATCACTAATTATACAGGGTAGTTGGGCTTCCCTGTATAGTCTTCTATGCTCTCCTCCAAACACTGGGATGGTAGCATATGTGAGGTCCATCTGCAAAGTTCCCCCCATTCTTTTTATCCAAGATCTTGATAACAACATACCGAACTTGGGGGGAACATCAACCACTACAATATCCATAACCACACTTTTCATGGGCAACTGAAACAAGGTCACGACCAGGTCTTTGATAACTCCTAGACATTGAACCTTTTTGGAGTCAAAGGAGTAGAGGTCATGATAAGATCGGGTGACTTCTAGTCCTAACTCTTCCATGACAGTTTTTGGTATGAGGTTGTGAGAAGCCCCCGAATCCATCAAGAAGTTATGCAGTACCTTGTCATGTATGTTCAAAGAAGTGTAGAAGGGAGGGGATGAGTCATTCATGTCTTCTACCATAGGACCTAGGACAACTGCAGGCTTTTCATCTTGCAAATTAATGGAGTCTGTGGGAAGGCATGAGACCTCAAACTGCAAAAGGTCAGAGAAGCGTTTCTTGAACCCTTCATGTTTGATCAATTCGGTCAGGGGTACAGGGATCCTGATCTTTTGGATTTCATGCTCGAAATTAAAAGAAGATGTAAGCTTTGGAATTTCTCTTATTTCGGGGACATGACTCTATACTATGGGAGAGAGGGGTTGGGTCTTCTTACCTCTGTGACTATCTGCTACTTCATTAGCAGGTTTCTCTGTTCTGGTGGACTGCTCGGGAACATCAGGTGCCACTGTCTTTTTCTTGGACCTCAGATCATACCTGCCTTGGTTGCCATTAGACTTGTCCCCCTTGCTCAGTTCATTCAGTTGATTGTCCATGAGAAACTCTTCGTATGCTGATTGAGTGAGATGAGGAAAAGGAGGAGTGTCTCCGAAGCAATGAATTTCAGGATCAAGCTCGTCTGTTTCCCCTTATTCCCCTTCGGCCACAAAATTGTTTTGAAAAGGGGTCTGAATTTTCTGGTCTTCTCTATCTCTTCCCCTTTCTCTATGCACATTCGGGGAATTAATATTGTTGGGCCTCCTAAAACCTCCTTTGTTTTCGGCATTTTGAGGGCCCTTGTATGCTTGCCTCCCCTCCACCTTCATTCTCTCCATCTCTATAGACAGAGACTTCACCATCTTGGTCAGTTCATCTACTTGAGGGTGGGGCACCGATGGGCCAGAAGTTGAGGCTTCTGACCTTCCCTTTCTTCTTTCTGCGTCAGCCTTGTTTCTCAATCTATCAGCTGCTAATACATTGGATTCCACTTCTATGGCCGCATATTTCATTTGAACTAAGGAGGTGGCCCTTCTTTCTCTCAATAAAAGACAAAAATCGGTGCCAAACGCACTAGCATAAGAAATCTTGGCTGAGGCTTCTGAAGGCTTTATTTCGGCAGGGATTTTGTTATACATCTTATTGAATCTTTTGGAGAAGTCAGAGACAGACTCTCCATCCATCTTCTTCAAAGACCCAAACTCTGTCATGTAATACATGAAATCCTTCCTATCGCCCCACTGCCTCAGGAAAGCACTATCCAGTGCTTCGATCCCAGCAATAGATCCGGGGGCCAATCCTATAAACCATTTCCTCACCTCGTCATCCAGGCTCTGGACGAAGACTCTCATCCAAACATCTTCATTTTCAATGTTCAGGGTGTCTGCATAATTGTAGAAAGAAGCCGGGTGCTCTTCCACATTTATGTCCCCTTCCCCAGTGAACTTGGGCATATACTTCAAGTAATCTCCATCAGGGAGAGGATTCATAAGATGAGGTAGGATTAAGGGAGCATATCTGGTAGTGACTATGGCGTCCATTCTATTTAGAGGGGGATTAGCACCAGCCATAGGGATATTAGATGGAGGATAAATTGGAGGAGAAGGAATTCGCGAAGGGTCCGCTAGGAATGAGTCTCGGAGTGGGATGGGAAACAAAAGGGGATTTAAGGAGAAGGCTAACGGGCTCGAGTCAGTAGATGCTCTTCTTTGTGCAGGAGTGGGGAAATCTTTTGCAGTCCTGGGCCTACGCCAAGGTACAGATTCAGAGGAGAGGGGAGTGACAAGGATTTCTCCCTCCAATCCCAGACCAGGAGGGGAAAACTCAGCAGGAACACTCCCAAAATTCAGGAAATGGGAAACCTCTGAAGGAGGTCTATTAAGAAACTGAGGAGGAGAAAATGGAGTCCTTACAGAGGGAGATGACGGATTACCTGTTTCGGCGGTGGAAGCTTCTTCTTCAGGGGCCTTTCCTTTTCTGAGAACCACCTTTGGATCAGTTTCAGGTGTAGCTAGAGGCAGCTGTGGATGAGACCGTGTGTGTCTACCTCTGAAAGCCACAATTAACATGGAAGGTTTGCCACAGTGGAGTCGTCACAATGGAGTCACCAGGTGCACAGTAGAAATATTTAAAGGCTCTGATACCTGATGCACCTTCAGAATCAGATGCTCAATGTCGTTCAATCCCAGGGAAAAGTTTCAACTTCATCCCCGGCAACGGCGCCAGAAATGTTAGCGTCAGAAGTCACTCCTGGATTGCTTGCAGGAGCAGAGCCCAATGCCCATCAGTTTTATGTCATGATTTATTTAATGGGGTGATCGGATGGGTAAAGACTCAAGAAAATATAGCTTTAACTCAGGAAACTGGGCCTGGTATGTAGAAAGCAAGGGAGGTCTTGATCCAACTTCCGTCAGTAAATGGATTAAAGGGTGGTAGATGGAAGACTTGTGAGAATGGAGAGCAAGACTGCCTCGGGCGATAGGCCTTCGGAGGCTTGAGGGTGAAAAACTTAGAAGCCAAGATCCTCTTGGTCTAGAGATTCAAGGATATGAGGGGTGACTCGACTGAATCCTTCAATTCCAAGTCGCTTCAGCGCTGAGAAAATCACAGGAACCGATTAGAAACAATGCAACTGTTATAGTGATCCAACCTACATAATCCTATAACAACTACAACTCGACTGGATCCTCCAATTCCGAGTTGTTCTAACACAATAAACAAAGAGATGGAAAAGAAGTTGACGTCCATAAAGTAAGAAGTCTCAAATGCCTTGTACATTAACCAACGTGACTAGCACTTCATCAAAACTTTACAATCGGGAGCCTTGCTCAACCATCGATGGATTACAAAATACAAAGACTGAGCTTATATACTCAAAGAAAATCGCCTAACAGAGGTGTCCTTAGTCATCCAAGGCTTGGCGTCCCCTTTGCCAAATTCGGACGGATATTCTTTGTCGGACACCACCTTAACTGCGCATGGCTCCTGCATGGGGAGTAGCTGAGTCAGTAAATGTCAAGTTAGCGTGTGCATACCTCCTCCAGCTAGTCGAGAAATCGACATGGCTTCTCTGGAAAAATGGGTACACAGGACCCTCTCGAGCAGATCACTTGCCAGACCCTCCATTCCTCGCATTTAATGAATGAGGAGAAGTTTCAACCACCCTTTCTTGCCTTCGTTTACTCCAAGCGAAGACCGAGATCGAGGTCGAATCCGATGGCACCTGGAGATCGCGGTGATTCCTTTTTTGAACAAACACAACGCCTTCGGCCCTTCTTGTGCATCTCTTTTCTTTCCCAAGTGACCACAGATTGTGACCTTGTGTTTACTCTCCAAGGCGCTTTCGTCGTTCGTGAATAGGAAGGGGTTGGTCCCTGCTTCTTGAAATCGCGATGAGCGAAAGGCCGGGACATCTTAATCTGGCGCCACACATCCCTCTAGATCTGACGGTCTTGAACTCACCCGGCGATGTTGTGGGTCCGGGTCCTGGACACTCTCGGCACCTCGTGCATCAGGAATATGACAGATTTGTTCTTTGCACCTCGCCATCGCGATGAGCGAAACGACGAGGAGCCTAATCGCGCGCCAGGTGTCTCCTGTGGATAAATGGCTTAGATCGTTCCGTGACACTGCGGGCCCGACTTTGGGCACCTTCGGCGCTTTCGAGGTTCGACGTTTCGCGATATAAGACGACATGGAACCTTCACCCCTCGAACTCCCGAATGCTGAAACGTCGATGCTAAAAGATCTTGCGCCACGCGTCTTCTGGATGGACGACTGCTATCTTTCCCTGCACACAATATGGGCTCTATCCATTGCGCTAACCTCGACACAGCTTCACTAACCGCGATTTTTCGTCAACCGCTGATCTATTCCTTTGGGTGAATCCTGACCGCTTGAAATCAGACCGCTCGCTCACTTTATTTAAGTCCGAAATGGATTTCTTCTACGAGTCACACTTGGCGCTCATCGCGCCACTTGTAGACCTGATCACTCTTGTGCCTCGGACGAGAAATGTTACTAACACTTTGAACATTTAAAATATGTAAATAGTTAGTGGAATAAAAATAAATTAGATCCTACTACCAAAAAGGACTAGTAAAGCCATTTTACAAAATAATTGACATCAGAGGAGTCTCACTAGAATTCTAGTAAGTATATAAGTCATACACATGATATTTAATTTTAACAATATATATTTTGGTATAACTATTAATAAATATGGGTTGGGGATTTTTAAATTATGTGGGAACATATAATTTTAACCAATCATATAATTTTTTTTTATAAATTGATGAAATTTCCATAAAAGACTATTTATGAATGAATTTAAAACTAGGGGACAAGAAATAAGAGAATGTGATACACTCTAAAAATAGGAGCAATTTTATAAGTTCAAGAAAACACCTATTTTAAATGTTTTTTACTTAGTGACCCCTTGATAGACATAACTTCAAAACTAGGTGAATCACACAAGATAGTAAGTTTTATAGAAAAAGTGGCGTAATTGTGTACCTTCCATCCAAGCAAGCTAATATTGAATTATCTACCATTGTATTTTTAAATTGGGGAGATGTAATCTCTTATGGATAGCACTTTATTCATTTTTATGAATCTTGAACATCGCAGGTTGTAGATGATTAGTTGTTCAATAAGCATATTTGTGTGTAAAACATCATCATCATGTTTAATATGATCCCAAGGATGGCATATATGGGGTTAAATGTATATGTAACGGGGTAATTGTAAATGTAATGGGGTCAACCTAATAAAGATCCCATATATGCAATGAGTGAGAATATGTACATATAGAGGTTAATATAGTCATTATGGAGAGGAACATGTGATTTGGATATATGAATGCATTGAAGTAGTTGGAAAAGGTTCCCCTATTCAGTGAGTTATTATGAAACTCATCTCTATTATCATTTATGGAGTTGTGATCCACATTCACATCTTATGTACATTATGTGTACTTTGGTTTATTATGCAATATTCAGTATTTGGTACAAACATTTAGTATCAAAGAGGATGATCCTTGGGTTTCGCTCCTTCAAACAAGCCATATTACCATTTTCAATCTATTTTTTTCGGGGGAATTTTCAAGGATCAAAGTTTCTAGGATGCAAAGAAGATAGAGTGAAGTACGTCATGTCAAAATTTCATATTCTAGGTCACTATAATTTTGGAGTTACAGGATGTGGAAGTTGGGTTTTCTTACTAGTCCTAAAACTAGTCTCAAATGGATGTTTTTGGTAAAACAATAGAGACATATTGATCTCACCATTGACTCCAAAGAAGTTGATATATCCATATTTTCCTTTCATTTTGTTCAAGTTGGACATCAGAGGCCAAATCTACAAGGGTTTGAAGTCAGAGGTTCATTGTTAAATCCAGCAGGGAGCCACCATTTCGAAGAATTTTGAGTAAAATCTGTCCCTCTGGTTGTGTTCAAAAGGTTTGAAACACCTAATATCGATTGTCCATTCGTTGATTTTGTGCAAAATTGTCCGAAGAAGAATAAAAAAATTCCTAGGGAGTCATACGACCCCCCAGCTCATACTTTAGTTTGGTCGCATGTAACACACCCAACCCCTGAGGTATGTTTTTAAGGGATGGGGCATAAAATTTTCGCTTTTCTCAATCATCTTGAATCCCTAAAACTAATATTACATCACCTTCGATTCGACGATGGTTTTCCAACGAATATAAATTTGTCCAGATCTAAGTTATGGAACACAAGTTATGGTCCTTCAAATTTATTTAGGCCTTTACCAACTAGGGTCTTTCATTGCCATGTGTCACCCATGTGGTTCCCTATCACCTGGCATGCCACCTCATCATAGCATACAAATACTCGTTCAATCAGAGGTCGATGCTTATATATCTCTTATTGGCCTATTAATTTAATTAAATATATCAAAGGAACACTTAGGATTATCAAGTTCGATAAACTCCTAAGTATTTTGACTTCAACGAGGTTCCTCATCGTGTTGTTATGAACATACCCCCAAAACTCTCGAATGTCAAAGTTGTGGAGAGGGTCCCACCTGTATTATGCCTTTACAAAAATACAAGTAATTACATTATCCCACAATATAATTAATTATGTTTAATGTTTATTATAACATTGGAGTATGAGAAGGTAGGTTCGGGCCTTCAACGCTTTTAACGTGTTCATTCTATAACCCCAAACATCCGGAGTCCTGAAGCTCCAGACTCTCGAAGAGTCTGCACTTACACGTGCATGCACATTAAATATTGGAATAGGGACAAGTAGGTCCAGGCCTTCGACCCTTTTATCCCAAGTGTTACATCACTCAAAACACCCTGGAGTCCTGAAGTTTTGAACTCTCGTCAACCATTAGATCAAGTGGCCATGATCCAGGAGGAAGACATTTGTAAGAAGACAAGGGTGACATATGGCCCAATCAACTGATGACATGTGTCAAGGTCCATTTGACACATAAGGTCTGTGAAATTCAAGAATCAGGGTGACACGTGGCACACCTACTATGGGTCCACTTCACCCTAGGTCATGTCATCATGCCACATCACTCCATCCTTCGGCACTTTGGCGATATTCTCATTCACTGACATGTCGAACCTCCCAGAATAAGACTTCTTCGGAGTGCTTTATGATATCCTTTCACTAGTTGATCGGATGGTCATGAGAGGTTCCAAATGGATTCACCAGATCAATGGCTCACGTTAACTCATGAGTTCTATGTTCATGGTTTCTCTCAGTTTAACACCTTTTCTCTCCTGGAGTAGGTCAACACCGAATGACCACGACATAGATCCAACGGTCAGGGGAGATCCTGAATGACCTCATATCTACGACTCACATTACTTTACGACCGAGAAGTGGATCGGGGTTTAACAAGGGGATGAATCCCACGATAACGGGTAAATGACCTCCAAATTTTAGTCCACCGTCAAGCTACCAATTCAATAGGTCATCTTCGACGCATTTAGTACACTGTAATTTTCATTCACCCCGAAGCTCCGGACTCCCAGAGTCTCGAATGACTTAGCTCCTTTTTTAGTGTAGCGGAGGGTTCCAAGGTCCTAGTCTTATGGAACTTTCTCAATATCTAGAGGCTACACTGCTAACTCTTAGCCGAAATTTGGTTAAGGCCATAGGCATGATCCCATGGTCATTTGGATGATTGGTTTGAAGGAAGCACCCTTCGTCTATAGAGCTCAAATTCCACAACAGGAAAGGTAATTCAAGGAAATCAACAGGAATGAGGTAGTCTCGTTGAGTCTATCTCGACTCTGTGTCTACGGATTTGGTCCTTGATAAATCCCTTAAGGATTTTCCACACTAACACATGGGCCATAGTCTTATGTCCCCAAATCTAGTTAAAGAGCCCATTTCTAGCAGTTCTCCTTTCTCTTGAAACCAACATTGCATCAAATTACACATTTACCTTTGTTTATATACCTTTATTCCTCATGTACACAGAAAGAACAGATAGGGGTTTACTTTATTTGTCCTAGAGTACTACAAGGTAATTCTATTTGATTGTGTAAGGCATGCACCCAAAAGAGGAGTTTACAGTTGAAAACAAGCATTCAATCATGCATTTCATTTCAAGTACATAGGGTATATGAAATACTTATCTATTATAAGTTTCATACAACCAACTGACTGTGAGTTTTCTCCTTTCCACCCAACTATAGGCTCAGAGGCATTCACTCTTAGCACTATGGCCACCCTCGTGCAAAGCCATGATATCACTAGGGAAACTTCTCTGTGTTCCTTAGGTCTTCTGCAAATTCTCAGGGATCCTCTCTCTGTCACAGCCTCTGTGAGGTTTATCAGATAATCCCTCAACATCAATCTCACGACCTTATTCTCAAGTCAAGGACGAATCTCTGGTCTATTAAACCAACAAAAGACAATTCCTTTTTCTTCAAAAATCCACTTGTCTGGAAATAATAAAAGTCTCCCTTCTTCTCCACTGAGCTCAGGGCCTCCATAGGGTTTATCATATGTCTTCCTAGTTTCTTTTCCTCTATACAAGAGAGTCCCTTCACAGCTACACTGTCCCTCGATGCCCTCTCCTTCCAACACCAACTACTTTCCAGCCAACACCAAGCCCTAAACCCTCTTTTTCTCTAGTCTGGGCTTCGAGTCTTCTATGCTCCAGTTCAGGACTCTTCCACAAGTTCCATGATATTTCTATTGCATGTTCTCATGCATTATTTTAAGAAATTATCTTCCTCAGAGACCGATTCCTCCTATGTTTCTTCCTGTATCAAGAACAACTTCTTCTTTTGGTTATTCTTTTGAATTGGAGAGCCTCACACGCTCTCCTCTTTCTTTGGTGTTTTTATTTTCTTAGCATATCCAGGTCGCATGCCCTCATGCGAGCATGGTATCCTTCTCATATTTTCGTGTGTATCCTTACATGCCTTTTTCCTCCCCAGGAAGGTTCTAGACTTGTCTTATTCCTTCTGTCGGAAGGAACTTGGGTCAATATGGGCTTGCAGGAAACTGCACTCTATGGTACTTAAGGACAACAATTTTATGTCTCCTCGGTTAGAACCTCCATGCTTCTATTCATTGTGGTAGTTGATTGTTCAACCACCGGTCCTTTCTCATAAATTGATTTTTCTTGGAATTAGGATGAGGCTCATTATTTCAGCAAAGACAATTGGGTCATTTTGACATAATGAACCCTCTCTAATGATATCATGGCCAGTACTTCAATGCTTCACCCCCACGGTCATTTTTTAGAAATATAAACAATAATACATTTACATTGTTCACATTCCATAGCATGGAAATCATAAATAATGATTAATTAAGAGTTGGGGGAAACAGGGGTATTATAATCCCCTCCCCCTTCAAAGGAACACAATCCTCAGTGTTCTTTCTTAGTAACACATGTCATGCCTTTGTCATTCAACTGCTTCAGAAATCTTGATCCTCTTTCATGGTCAATTCCTTTCTAGACCCTTGGCCTTCTTCACCTTCCTTCAATAAATTTGGACAACAAGCATATTAATCACAATTTCATGTAAACACATCTTATTGTTGTGCAAAATTCAAGAGGAAAATTTTCATAATCTAGCACAATACTTATCTGTGAAATTTGTGGATTTGCATCCATATGGCTATCTTGCTATCTTGGCTCACTTGTTTTCCTTGACATACCCATTGTGTGAATGATCTCAATCAATAGTTTATAACAATTATCAAAGTCTCCTCTTCCTTGTTGTCACTTACCCTCCCCAGGCCTAGGCTCAAGCATCCCCTTCTCTGCCATACAGTCCCTTGGAAGATCCATCTTGCCTTGCCAAGGATTTCTTGCACAAGAAGAGTTCTAAAGATTTCATTGAGCCTTATAGTCGAGGCATCCCTCAGAATTTCTCTGTCGAGGCATCCCTCCGACTTGTGTTACCACAACACAACATATTCTAGGGAGATCATGGCTTACCTCAAGTTTCTCGTGTCTCAACAGTATCATTTTTCATGCTTTCCAGCTTTGACAGCCTTCATCTGTCCTCCCTAGACAAATATTTACGTCCCACATGTATCACAGGTATACATAAATTATAATATATTATCATCAATTCCAATCTATAATTTCTTTCAAATCTATCACCCACAAATTTCCAAATTCCACATTTTTATTTTCAGATATATTCAACACAAGAACTAGATTCATGAGTATGGGATTTTTCTTCCCCTAGTAGTCTGGTTGAACATGAAATTGGTCTTCCTTATGGCTTACAACACTATCATATCCAAGACCCTTTCTTCCTGCAATTTCAACATTCCTCAACCGAACAAATTGTTAGTTTTCATGCACACTATATTTTCATTGCACGCTTGCAGTGTCTCACAAATAACTTCGGAAATGTGTATAATAACAATAAAATTCATTTGCAAAAAAAGGAAATACCATTCCTTGCAGTTTGGCTCAGAAGGAAATTGGTCTTCCTTATGGGCTTACAACACTGCCATATCCAAGACCCTTTTCTTCCTGCAATTTCAACATTCCTCGGCTAAACAAATTGTTAGTTTCCATGCACTTTATATTTTCAAAACTATGCATACTAACAGTCCAAGTCATTTTCATCTATTCAAGGGTACAAAGAAAAAGGAAATATCATTATTTAAGTATGCATCCTTTCAACATACTAAATTTTCCAAATGCAATTCAAATATCAAATGACTTTAATCAATGTGCATATATTCATGGCCACATTCATACCCAATGCACCCTTGCATTGATTTCAAGTTTGTCACACTTTATGACAAACACATTGCCATGGTGTGTTGGAGCTTAACCAACTTCTTCACCATATGTCTTATTCATTCTCGTTCATTATTTCAACAAGACTGTGATTTCTACTATAGGTTGATCATGATCCCAAATCAACACATATGAAACTAAAAGTTTCTCTTGAATGCACCCAAGCATTCTTCTTTTATTAGTAACCAGGGTGCCAACACTCATGGCCACCCAAATTTTATTTTATTTAACAACTACACAATTCAAGTGGAGTATTGGAAGGTCCTCCTTCCTCAATGGAAAATCCATTGTCTACCCTCTTATGCAAACATGCATTTCCTTAATGCATTCCATGCAATATGCTAACTATGAGTACCTTTATTCCCAATCTCCCTAGATTGGTCATTGTACCCATGGTACTCCTTACTCATGCATTTTTTTGCAAGGATTATAACTCATCCTTGACTAGCATAGACTTCCTCTCTCTATTATTCAGATTCTTCTTTCTTGAATCTTACCCCGCTTGAGTAGCAATGGCATACAATAGCCACTCAAAATTATTCCCATATCAGTAAGAAATTAAAATACTTCAGAGCGGATTCTTACCAAATCCCTCCACACCTTATGTCACACAAGCATGAACAATTTTATACATGGTCTGGCTATTATCACCCTTTTTATGATTTTTACTTCATCAATAGTTCTCCATGGGGCTCCCAAAGTCCCTTCAACAATATTTCAACAACAACCTTCTTGCATTTATCCTTTATCAGAGGTTATCTACCATTGGTAGTTGTCCTTTCCCAACAACTCTAGTCATTTCTTATACATGGCATACATCACACACATATATTAGTCATCATGTAAAACAAAAATGCATGTATCATAGCATTTAAATCAATAAAAAAAAAATTAGATATTCCCCAACATATCTCTTTTCACTCTACCACATTTCTCGTTAATGTGTTATCTAGTGCAATCACAATCCAATTTCCAGTTGTATTCTATAATCATACAACCATCAACATCCTTATGCCAAAACATTTACCTGCATTAGTAAATCAATCTCTCGTACCATGTAAATATAATAAACAATAAGGAAGGGGTCAAGGAACTCTTCCCTTGTCCAACTCTTTCTACACATCCCTAGACTTTTAGTCCAACTAAGTTATTTTCCAAGGCCTCACTGCCTTTACTTATCAGGGCTTAGAAAAGCCTATTCATTCAAACTTACTTATTTATTTATTTTTATTTTTCTAGTTGTACTTGTTTCCATAGATACTCTTCTAAGGGTTACAACTCTATTAAAAAATTCATAGTTTTAGGGTGAGAAAAGTATTCCCCCTTTTCTCCTTCTTTGCCTATGCAATCTACTCCCTGTTGGGATCTTTCTCCTATTTTCCTTGAGCATAATAATTGGTTAGGATCACCCTAACCTTTTGGATACATAGGCATGCTCCAATAGAAAATATTTTATTTTTTTGTTCATAATTAATCATGAACCTGTGCATTATGCACATTACCATTCAATTATCAGAATGGTCAACATTCATTTGTTATCCTTCCATTCATGCATTATATTTTGAAATGTAATCCATGATTCTTAGGTATATATGTGTATAGGCTTGCATCCCACTGCTCATTTATCAACAATCATTAGGGTTGTGACGATGTTCTCCTGACAGGGTATTTACACAATTCCTTCATAGGGAACTCCTTTGACATGCAATTTCCTTATTACATATCCATCACTATCTTTGATGGCCTCAACCTTGAGTTGGATTCAACTTTACCACTTTAGTTGTTTACCAAATATTGCATAAGGAATATAAACATTCATTCCTATGATGTTTTCCAAATACACATTAAAAGCATGCCCTTTATGTTACCAACTTCCTTTCAGACGGTGCTTCCATGCACTTAATCGCATGCTTTAGCATGTTGTGTGTGTGCCCACCATAGGAACTCTTTACAATTTCATTTCCATATCGATTGAAAATTATTTAGTTCATGATTGTTCACAATCATTTACATGTGGTCCTCGAAATCATATTCATGTTGTATTAAATCCATGCACTCAAGCAGATACAAACATAGCCAAACATTCATCATGGAAGCTCATTGTTTGCACCTTTTCCATGTCATTCATACACATGGACATATCAAACTTTCAGATCCTCCTCCAAAGTATCGTATTGCCATTATTATGGAAAGTCTCATAGAGATACTCAACACTGAGCTTCCCTCTCTGTTGATAGCTTGCAATCATTCACATGATATCCACATGGCAAGTTTAACAGACATAGTCATAACTATGTCCCCCTTTCCATACGACAACAACCATCAAGGAGGAATTTTTGCCTCACTACTATAAAGATATTCAACAATCTAGAAATACCATCTAGGAAATTCCAACAGTGCCCAAGGAAACAATACATCTTATCAAGCTTATTTTTCATGCCTCAAACCATTTTTGGTTAACATACATTTTTATCAAGGGAATCCTTTTCTAGATTCCCTCTCACTACTACTTGAGAATATCAAGCCCTGCATTATATGGATATCATCCACCTCTGGATGTCAACCTGACCCATTGATCATCTAGAAGTTCCCCAACACTTCCTTTACCACATTCAGGATCAACATTTCATTAACCATTTAACCTCATTTATAATGAATTTTAATGTCTAGTAACATTTGTACTATTTCCTTAAATCCAAAATACAATTTTGAAGTATGTTACTTACTAAGTATTTTAATACAAAACTCCATATCATATTTAGATCATAATTAGTCTTGGGCAGAAAGTCCATCTCATTTTTTTATTTTTTTTGTAGAGGTTCTAGTTATTTTTGTCTATCCTCATAAAAAAACAGAAGATAGATTGTACATGTAGATCATCCCCAACCATTACACCCATAATTATTCCTTCTATTCAGCAACAACCAAGGACGGAGGTCACTCTCCTCCTCCCATGGGAATTTTTGAAGATTAGTTTTCTATTCACCAAGAAAGGGAGTTTGTTGTGATTGCTCACTCAATCACCCATATTTATGTAGCTTTGTTTATCATCTTGATTAGAAAAACGCTACCCAACAACTCCTGTACCCAGAAACAAATTCATTTCTCAGTTATTTTTTTGAACCAGAGAATTGTACATGTTCTCCCTCTTCAGAAAATGGTCACCAGACCCATTCCTCTTGCTTCCTCAACATCATCAAAATTTTACTTATGTTTCTATAGTTAGATTATCATTAACCATATGATCCATGACATCACCATATTTTGCATCCAATGATAGACTATAATAAGTATATATGCATGTTATATGCATTCTTTATCTTTATGATATGCATTTCAACATATCTTTGTGCACCAAGCATTGTACCCATGTCTGCAGTGCAGATGGGTTCCACTTAATTAAATTTTTCATTTTCATGCATAGACCTACCCTTAGTTACTAGGGATTTACACTGCTTTAGCACAACCACAAGCTTTTGAACTTTCTCATGTCATTCCACTTCTTCCATGAGGTTCATTCTCAGTCCACATGACTTCTTAGGAAGTTTTTAGTTATGACAGGTCAAGTAGGATGATCTCACCTACTTCCATAAGGCCTGTAGACATGGAGGATTATACTCCCAATGCCAAATCCTTCATTTAATCAACACTTTTAATTAACAAAGGCTTCATTAAGCCCACTTTTAGGCAACTCCTGCCACCTATTCGATCCATTTTCTTTCTGGACTTAAGTATTCCTTTAAAAAGGTTTATTCCATTTGCATCCAAGTTTTATTATTAATGCCCCTCGACATAATCCCACTTTTGTAGGACTGACTATCATTTCCAAAAATAAATGATAGGATTCCTCTTCCATAGTCTATCATGATTCAATCTCGTTGGGTAAAATCCAAACTGAATTTTAATCTGCATCCTTCTCCTCAAGGAACTTATGTAGATAATTTCCATGTGACAATAATACTCTCAACATGTACATATTAGCCTTGGTAAACTATTATTATTAATGTTCTCCAACCCATCCAGACCTGTGTTTGAATCATGCTATGCTAGATAGGGTAGGGTAGGGTGCCCTCTCCCTTAAAGTTTTCTAAGAAAAAAAATCACTTAACTCTTTCGTGAGCCCAAGCAATCCAAGTGTTGTTGCCCGCTCTGATACCACTTTGTAACACACCCAACCCCTTAGGTATCCTTTTAAGATATGGGGCATAAAAATTTCACTTTTCTCAATCATCTTGAATCCTCGAAACTAGGATTACATTGCCTTCGATTCGACAATGGTTTTCCAACGACTATAAATTTGTCCAGATCCAAGTTATGGAATGTAAGTTATGGTCATTCATGTTGAAATGTAACAAGGAATGTCCGCATTCATGTTTTTGTGTTTTTTCATGGGGGGGGCGCATAAAGTCATGTTTCCTAGACATGTTTTAATTATAAAGTGACTTTTTAAATAAAGTTCTTTTATAAAGTGAATGTACTTTATAACTTAAAGTGATTTTAAGTTGTGGGACCCAAAAGTATTTATTGTGCATTTATTACTTACTTTGTAATTAATGAGGAGCATTAAATGTGATCCCTCAGATTAGACTTATGATAGTCATTAGATTGAGTTAGTTATGTAAGTTAGGGTTTCTTGGGAAAAGAGAGAGTACATATACATGTTTGGGAAATAAGAAAAATACACAGAGAAGACACAAGAGAGAGATCAGATTTCTAGAGAGATTTCTAGAGCAAAATTTCCAAATTAAATTAGAGTGCACAATTCCCAAGACAGTGACATCATAACTATTTACAACAAGAGAGATAACAGTCCATACAAAGAATGAACAATACGTAAAGTAATAGGGAGGCACAGTTTTCAAGCAAGAAATCTGTATAGGTTGTATTGTACCTGTTGGCACAATTCCCGAGGCAGATTACTGTGTATTTATTGTTGTTGTTTGACATATGAACAGTGACACAATTTCCCAGGAAGAAATCATGTTGAATTTTGTGGCATGTGTGGGCAGTTTAGAAGCTTGTTTCATGGTTGAGATGAGTGATTTGCATTTCTTATTTTTTTTGAGTTGGAATCATTAAATTTCTGGGTTGTAAAGAAATTTCAGATTTTCTCTTGAATAATATAAATAATCTCTCTAGGGTTTTCCCCACAGTGGGGTTTTTTCCTTGGTCAATGGATCAAAATAACTTGTCTACTTGTTGCATTATCAGAGTATGAATCAATGGTTTTCTTGACTTAAGTATTTTAGCTTTCAGTTGCTTTTTTTTAAAGGCATTTATTAAAGACTAAAAGCTTTGGTTAGTCAAGTGTTTGACAAAATGTGCGAATGAGATGTTTCTGATTTTGTCATTAAAAATATTCATGGTATCAGAGTTAGGACTCTGTAAGAAGTGCATTGTGTATAATTTGATTTCAGAGTTGGGAAAAGAAAAAGGGGAATAGTTGTTTGAATATGGATGCTTCCATCATACTTGAGGACCGGTTAGATGTAATTTCTAACTATTTGCAATGGAAGGTTAATATGACAACTATTTTTAAAGAAAACAAACTATGGGCTCTTGTCATTACTGTGGTAGTTCCTCCATCCAATGATCCTATTGCCTTGGATATACATGAATTCAAAGAGGCCAAAGCCCAGAGACTCATTTTGGATGGAGTAAAGGATTCACTCATCCCACACCTAGTTGAAAAGAAGACAACCAAAGAAATGTGGGAGGCACTGAAAAATATATACGAGGCTAAGAATGAAAAATGTAAGATGACACTCAAAGATTAACTACATTCAATCAATATTACCATGGGTGAGAGTCCAGTTCCATATCTTACCCAGTTGAGACAAGTTAAGGATGAACTGGCAGTTGTGGGGGAAGTCATCTCAGATTCAGATCTTGTGAGGATAGCCTTGAAAGGTTTTACAAAGGATTTGGAAGTATTTGTGAAATGCATTGTGGGAAGTGAAAAAATTCCATATTGGAGCAAACTTTGGGACGATTTCACTCAGGAGGAGATCCGAGTGAATGGAGAGAAGGGAGGAGAGGGAGTTGTTGAGGAGAACTTTGCTCTTCTATTAAAGGGAAAGGGAAAAAGTAAGAAGGGTTCTGGGATTGACATTAGCAAATTGCGTTTCTTTGAATGTAATGAATATGACCATTATGCAACATAATGTCCCAATAGGGAGGGTAAAAGGGAGAAGGAGAAGGAGAAACAGGTAGCAACCTATACAGAGGTAAATGACTTTAGTGAGAAGTTTGAGAAAGAGTTTTCTATTGTCTCCATTGTTTCTAGTGGCAACACCAATAGCTTTGATTTTGAAAGGACTTGGATGGTGGACAGTGGGGCCACCAGTCATATGACAGGAATGTTGGACTCATTTATGTTCATATCTAAGATTGGTCCTGATCATGTCGTAAATGGGACTCACTAGATCAGAGGATTCGACAGCTTTAGGTTTCTATTGGACTTTGGAGAGACCCTGGAAGTAGAAGGGGTATTGTTTGTACCAAGGCTGAGAGTTAATATCCTCTCAATCTCAGCTCTAGAGGATGTTGGATATATAATCACTTTCGAACATGGTTCTATTCATATTTATGCAGTAGATGAGGTTCTCATCAGAACGGTTCTGATTGGAGAATAGAGGGGAAGAGTATAAAAAGTGCTTGGATAGCATGTGTAATGTGAGTTAGGTTGGATATCTGACTTAGAGGGAGAGCAAGAAGCTCAAAGGAATGAAGGTGCACCTGAATGTCAATCCTTAGTTCAGGAATCTAGTACTAGCAGAAGGTTAAATTGGTATGAGTTAAGCCAGTCAGAAAATACTCAGAGACAAGACAGGATTTATCGAAGCATCAGTAGAAGGCACAATTCCACCAAACCAGTTCATAGGCAACATTCAGGTTCAGAGGAAGTAGTTGTTGCAAATATCTTGGAGCCCGAGAATGGTCCTGAAAGTGGAAATGTCAGGAGGACCTCCCTCGTTAAAAGGGAGTATTGAAATTTAACAAGGGATGTCTGCATTCATGTTTTTGTGTTTTGTCATGGGGGGAACATAAAGTCATGTTTCCTAGACATGTTTTAATTATAAAGTGACTTTTTAAATAAAGTGATTTTATAAAGTGAGCGTACTTTATAACTTAAAGTGATTTTAAGTTGTGGCACCCAAAAGTATTTAATGTGCATTTATTACTTACTTTGTAATTAATGAGGAGCATTAAATGTGAGCCCTCATATTAGACTTATGATAGCCATTAGATTGAGTTGGTTATGTAAGTTAGGGTTTCTTGGGAAAAGAGAGAGTACATATACATGTTTGGGAAATAAGAAAAATACACAGAGAAGACACAAGAGAGAGAGATCAGATTTCTAGAGAGATTTCTAGAGCAAAGTTTCCAAATTAAATTAGAGTGCACATTTCCCAAGACAATGACATCATAAAAGTCTGTACAACAAGAGGGATGCATAGTTTTCAAGGCACAAATCCATACAGTTCGTACTGTACATGCTAGCACAATTCCCGAGGAAAATTGTTGTGTATTTATTGTTGTTGTTTGACATCTGAACAGTGGCACGATTTCCCAGGTAGAAATCGAGATGAAGTTTGTGGTACGTGTGGGAAGTTTAGAAGCTCTTTTCATGGTTGAGATAAGTGATTTTCACTTTTGATTTTTGTTGAGTTGGAATCATTAAATTTCAGGGTTGTAAAGAAATTTCATATTTTATCTTGAATAATAGAAATAATTTCTCTAGGGTTTTCCCCACAATGGCATTTTTTCCCTAGTCATTGGACCAAAACCATTTATCTACTTGTTGCATTATCAGAGTATGGATAATTGGTTTTCTTGACTTAAGTATTTTATCTTTTAGTTACTTTCTATTTTAAAGGCATTTATTAAAGATTATCTCAGGTTAGTCAAGTGTTTGAAAAAATGCGTGAATGAGATATTTCTGATTTTGTCATTAAAAATATTCACTTCAAAGTTCTTTAGGCCATTATTGACTAGTGTCTTTCATCACCATGTGGCACCCACATGGTTCCCTATCACCTGACATTCCACCTCATCATAGCATACAAAGACTCGGTCAACCAGAGGTCGACGCTTGTCTAGCTCTTATTGGCCTATTAATTTAATTAAATATATCAAAGGAGCACTTAGGATTATTAAGTTCGATAAAATCCTAAGTCCCTAGAATTCGACAAGGTTCCTCATCGTGTTGTTATGAACATACCACCAAAACTCCCGAATGTCAAAGCTGCGGAGAGGGTTCCACCTGTATTATGTCTTTACACAAATACAAGTAATTACATTACCCCACGATATAACTAATTATATTTAATGTTTATTATAACATTGGAGTATGGGAAGGTAGGGTCGGGCCTTCAACCCTTTTAACTTGTTCATTCTATCACCCCAAACATCTAGAGTCTTGAAGATGTGAACTCCCAGAGAGTTCACACTTACACATGATTGCACATTAAATATTGGAATAGGGACAGGTAGGTCTAGGCCTTTGGCCATCTTATCCTAAGCGTTCCATCACTCAAAAGACTCCAGAGTCCTGAAGTTGTGAACTCCCGTAAACCATTAGATCAAGCATCCATGATCCAGGAGGAAGAAATTTGGCAGAAGACAAGGGTGACGCGTGGCCCAATCAATTGGTGACACATGTCAAGGTCCATTTGACACATAAGGTTTGTGAAATTCATGAATCAAGGTGACACATGGAACACCTAATATGGGTCCACGTCACCCTAGGTGATGTCATCATGCCATGTCACTTCATCCTTTGGTGCTTCGTCAATATTCTCATTCACCAACATGTCGAACCTCCCAGAGTAGGAATTTGTCGGAGTGCTTTAAGCTATCCTTTCACTAGTTGATCAGACGGTCGGGAGAGGTTCCCAATGGATTCCCCAGATCAACAACTCATGTTAACTCACGATTTCGGTGTTCAGGGTTTCTAGTTGTTTAACACCTTCTCTCTCCTAGAGTAGGTCAACACTGAATGACCACGACATAGATCCAACGATCATGTCAGATCCTAAATAACCTCATATCTATGGCTCGTGTTACTTCGCGACCGAGAAGTGGATCGAGGTTTAACAAGGGGATGAATCCCACGATAACGGATAAATGACCACCAAATTTTGGTCCACCTTCAAGCTATTGATTCAACAAGTCATATTTGGCGCATTTAGTACATTGCAATGTTCATTCACCCCGAAGCTCCGGACTCCCGGAGTCCCAAATCACTTAGCTCCTTTTTTAGTGTAGAGGAGGGTTACAATATCCTGGTCCTATGGAACTTTTTCAAGCTCCAGTGGCTACACTCCTAACTCTTAGCCAAAATTTGGTTAAGGCCATGGGCATGAGTCTGTGGTCACTTGGACAACTGGTTTGAAGGAAGTTTCCTTCGTCTATAGAGATCAAATTCCACAATAGGAAAGGTAATTCAAGGAAATCAACATGACTAAGGTAGTCCCGTATAGTCTATCTCGACTTTATGTCTGCGGATTTGGTCCTTGAGAAATCCCTTGAGGATTTTCCCAACCAACACAAGCGCCACAGTCTTATGTCCCCAAATCCAGTTAAAGATCCCATTGCTAGCAATTCTCCTTTCTCTTGAAACCATAATTGCATCAGATTACACATTTACCTTTGTTTATATACCTCTATTCCTCATGTACACAAAAAGCAAAGATAGGGGTTTACTTTCTTTGTCCTAGAGTATTACAAAGTAATTCTATTCAGTTGTGCAAGGCATGCATTAAACTTTATATCCTACTAGCACCCAAAAGAAAGAGTTTACATTTGAAAACAAACATTCAATCATGCATTTCATTTCATGTACACAGGGTATATGAAATACTTATTTATTACAAGTTTCATCCAACCAACAGACTGTGGGTGTTCTCCTTTCCACCCAACCGTAAGCACTCTGGCCACCTCCGTGCAAAGCCATGATATCACTAGGGAAACTTCTCTGTGTTTCTCAGGTATTCTGCAAATTCTCAGGGATCCTCTTTGTGTTACAGCCTCTGCGAGGTTTATCAGATACTCCCTCAACATCAAGCTCGCGACCTTCTTCTCAGGTCAAGGAAGGATCTCTGGTTTATTAAACCAACAAAAAAAAATTCCTTTGTCTTCAAAACTCCATGTGTCTAGCAATAATAGAGGTCTCTCTTCTTCCCCACTAAGCTCAGGGCCTCCACGGGTTTTATCAAATGCCTTCCTAGTTGGATTTCCTCTGTGCAAGAGAGTCATTTCGCAACTACATTGTCCCTAGATTCCCTCTCCTTCTAGCACCGGTTACTTTCCAGCTAGCACCAAGCCTGCGACCCTCTTTTTCTCTAGCCTGGGCTTCGAGTCTTCTATGCTCTAGTTCAGGACTCTTCCATGAGATCCCTATTGACGGGCGAAATTGACCATCCGTCAACTGGAAGAGTGGATCCAGTCTAGGGTTGTCTAAATAACCCAAGCCGTTTGGGATAACCCACCCTGACGGGTTTAGTGGCTCCGTTAGCCGATCTAAGTCCTAAGAAAACAAAATAAAACTACTCTAAATTAACTAAAAATAACTATTAAAACAAACTAATAAACAAATCTAAACTATTAATATATACAATTTACTATATAATACTACGCAACTATAATTTTATAAAACCAGATGTTCAATTACTAACAGAGTCAAATTTAATTACAAATATACAATATTTACAAATTACATATTTGAATTAAAACCTGCAAAAATCATTTATAATATGTCCTAAGACAGCGAGACTATGTTTTTTGATTTTATAATTNAAGCTAAGCAACTAAAATAATAACTCTAACTACAAATCTAAACTATACATATATCTAACTAAACTACTTAAATTATACTAACAAATTAAATTTCAAATAACAAATAACACACTGACCTGAAGAAACGTTCCAGGTTTGTCCTGTATGCAATGATTGTCTTAGCTGATCAGAGGGAGGAAACCCACACCAGATTATCCATGAGCTTCTCGTAAACTAGAAGCAGTTGTGCTCTTCAAATATAATTACAGGACAAACAAGACATAAAAATTTACAGCAATCTTATGATTTATAAATCTTCACAGTTAGATAAATCCGCATGCAAAGATCTATACAAAATGATTCAATTAACGAAGAAGAGAAATATGTAATTCATTAACTGAAACAAAGTAATTGTTGTACTTGAGAGATAGGAGAGATCAGATACAGACAGCATAAAAATCAAATCACATCA
>SNQJ01S0030580.1:164664-185042 GCA_010110895.2 Picea sitchensis | reverse complement strand
TGATGGACTGATTGTCAAAGGCTAGGCTCTGATTCATCTGGATAGCGTAACCCTGCTTTGGATTCTCTTCTAAAACAATAAGTCTTCACGGCTATTTATAGCATTTTCCAGGCGGTCACGTAACCAGCTTCCGGTGTAAACACGGACTTGTTTAGGGTTCACTTAAGCCATCAATTCGCCGAATTTGCAGAGCCGACCCTGATCTGAAGGTCAAATCATCTTGGGGGCCGTTCCATTGGCGGTCGGGAGGCCGACTTAAGCAATTAATGCGCCGTATTAGCAAATGCGCGGCTTTTTGTGTTGACAGGCGCGCGTCGGGGTGTATATGCGCGGGAAACACGTTTTTGTCCCACGCATATGCGCGCGCACCAAGCTGCTGTAAAGTGCCCTTCAATTTTTGGTTACTTTGTATAGTTTTTGACCCTTCTGGAATGCTGTGAACTTAATTCAGTGCCATGAATGACTTCATTGTTGTTTTGATGATGTGGAGTTCTTGTCGCCATGTACAGACGAAATTTCAGTGATAACAATGATTTTGGGTTTAGCATGGCCTTAGGAATATGAGCTCGTTACAGAGAGTTTAATCCCCAGACTGGTTACTCTTCTAGTCCCTATGGAGAGTTTGATTGATGCCTCCTGGATCTCATGGTTTCATCATCGAGTCTATGCTGCCAAAGTCTTCCATATGTCTCATTCTCTTGTTCAAATGATTCCTATTGCGCACCTTGGTCCTACTTTCCTCATTGGTAGGTAACCTTGAACCCAACAATCGACATTTCATCATTGGTCGTTGACTAGGTGGTTTCCCTTGTGTCCGACGAGAAGACATCTATTCACACATTGGGATTCGTGCAATGTCTTGGATGCCATTAGCCTTATTGGTGGTTTCCTCACCTTTGTCATCATTTTTCCTCATTGGTTTCTATTCAAAGGGTCTTTTTCGTGTACCTCTTACACTTGGCACACACAAAAGACACATAGGGTCATTGGTTCGTGAACATGTTCTTCGTCTAATTTCCTCCAAATCATCAAGCTCCTTCTTTATAACTCATGTTGAATGATGAGAGATTCCTTAATTCTCTCCTTTCAGTGGATCTCCTTCCATCGAACTCAGCTCATTTATTCTAGAAATGAGACCTAGAGTCCTATGAGTACCTAGAGGCTTGCAATCATTAGTGGCAGGTTCTCTCGCCATCGAAAGTTGGCAATACATCAATGTATCCTGATCGATGGATTCTTCAAGTGTTCAACCCTGACTCCTTTATTCACACTTGTGAGAATGTAATCGATGCCTTGATACCTACTTTCATCATCGGTAGCTTGTCTCGTGTTTGTTAACGGTATAACTCAATGACCAGTAATCAAATGAAGTCTCATTGTGTTCGAGCTCAACTCCTTTATTCACACAATGTAGACTTGCACATTTGGTGGATTGTGTAGAAGACTTGAAGACATCAATTTGTAGCCGCAACTTTCTTGAGTTGTTGCTACCTTTTCATTAGACCAATACCCATGTGACTTCAGTGATCATGGGAGATCAAATTGTACTCCATTGTATACATATATCTTCATATTGATTTTGAGACTAGTGTTACTGGGCCTTGTTCGTGGCCACGACAGCCTTTTCCATGTAACCACATTTGTATTTTCCTATTCATGTCCATGGACAGTTGTTTGGTATATTTTCACATGGATCTGCAGTGTAATTCAAATTGGCAGGCATGTATGTAAATTCAGTACATATTGTAATGAGAAACTAGTTCTTCCAGCTGGGTCCCCATTACTCCACTTCTAGGTTTTTTATAATGTATTTTGGCCATTGCAGATACTCCTCTGACCTCACACATTAGGGGGCACATATTATAGAAAGATTTGCCTCACCCCATGTAATCTTGCACTTAATTCCTTTTTCCATTTCCCTATGCAGACTTGAAGTCACTTTGTTTTTGAAATCCCAGAGCTAAAAATATAACTTTTTCACATATACGCACCTTGTCTACTATACAACATGCGTATACATAGGTTGCACCACTACAACCCGTGTACATCAGGAAATGTGCCCAAAATTGAAAAATGGTGTCGGGTTTCCATGTCACATCATGAGATCAATGATCTTTGGCCTTCCATTTACTAGAAACGTTATGAATCAGCCCTTCAGTTCCATTTGAAGGATATAAATTGGCCAAATCCAAGCTATCGAAAAGAGGATAAATAATTCAACTTTGAGAGAAAAGTTACTCTAGAGGAATTATTCACTTCACATTGAGTCTGCTTCCCTTTGTCCTTTAAGTCTGAACATACTGTTCAACCCCCAATCTCTTCCCTTACTAATTGAGAACTTCATTGTCTCTCTTATATGAGCTTGGATTTGGTGGAGGATTGAAGTGGTGGAGGCCTAGCTGGAAGGAACTTAGTTTTTCGGTTTCGAGCCGTGACAACAAGGAATTCTGTAACTCATTCACTTCTGCTAATTATATATTAATAGGAATACTATTTTCTTGTCCAATTAATATCTTTCAAATATTTGAATTATTATTCCATGGGCATATTTGTTATGAATGTTGATGGATTATGCTATTGAATGTGATAACATCATATATTATCACCATATGATTGCGTTGCGTGGTTGTTGAGGACTGGTTGCGGGTATATTGCTTTGAGTCAAGTGCTCAATGGTGGAATTCATCGAACGCTTGGATGAGGTAGGCCTCTTATCTTGTCCTTGTTATCATATTTGTTTATATAACATACTTGAGATTAGAGTTGATTTCTGTAGTCATTTCTGCCTGTTATGGTTTACCCCTAGCCATAGAGATATTTTCCTCATAACATCCATGTTACTCTAGAAGTACACTACATAAAATTTACTCTAAACACAAACTACATAATTTTACTTGAATTAATGCGCTCATCCCAGGCTCGAGTCGCGCCATATAATTTATAATAGCAAAAGAAAAAAATTTCCATCATACAACCTTACGAAGTGAAATTAAATCAAACAATTGCGTGTACCGACATACTTCTCACACAACATAACTTCGTGCACATTCCTCTAGGCGTTGAATTCCACTTATGAATTCACTGTGCCCAAGGTCTAGTTTCTTATTTGCACACACAAGTTCCAACCTCTTTATACACACAGGATACAATCCTGCGCACCCGACTAATCAATCATTTTCTTGCAATATTCATAACCAATTTTACCATATTGTCTTAGAAGGAAAGGTTATCATCCTCTGATATACTCATGCACCACTACAATACAGGATATAAGAATCATACATACATGCGCAAACAACATTTAAAAAAAATAACAACAGATACTTATATGCAACACATACAAGAATTAACCCATTTCAAACTTAGTCAAATATGCACACAATAAACAATACAAGAACATAACGAACACTTATCTTAAAGAAAGTCACCAACTGCTCCCTTGACTCAGATGTTCCTCCCATCCATAGACATTGTTTCTCATAATATTTCAGCAACAGGTCACCCCCGAGCTGGGGCTTAACTCCACCAGGGAAAAAGGATTCCTAGAGACAAGATATGGTTTGAAACTCAACATTATTGTCTAGTCCTAAGTGTTCATTGTTGAAACTAGTCCACAACCCCTCATTCCCCACTCACCTGTCACACCAAAGGAAGTGTTCCCATTATCTTCTCACCAATCCCTCTACTACCCCACTTCCCTTCCCAAGGTTACCAGCAACAGGTCGGACAAGAAGTCATTGAGCCCTACGACTAATTCCCAATGCACCAGGGAACAATTCCCAAAAAAACACTCACCTAGAGAGTATGTCATGGTCCTGAAAACCACTCCACAATAGCTAGCCTCTCACCTAGAGAGACTACTCATGGTATTTCGACCCAAATCTTTGACAGTAAACTTAGATTATAGCCCACAACTCCTTACAAGATTCTCTGAGGAGATAAGGTAATAATCATATTTTCCATACAGTCTAACCCCCTTCTGCTCACAAGAGATTGCAACATGAATAATAAAACAATCCCCCAAAATTACACTAAAGCCAGTAATATATATTGCATGCCTTCCACTTGACACTCGTCACCTTCAAAAGTAGCTTTAATCCACTTGGTGACCCGATCCCTACCCTCGGGAAAATAGGATAAAATAATAATATATCTGACATTACACTTTTCTTGGAAATAGACTTACGACTCACCCCCCTTTTTCCCTTTTCCGATGGAGTAGGCCCACCATCTCTTTTCTTCTGAGTCATTCAACACACAACAATGCAATATTATATTAATATTCATGATTATAATTACATGGATAGGCGCACTGGCCTATCTGTGTCCAGGCTCACTAGCCTCATAATCATATAGGGTCTCTAGCCTCAAAACATAAACATTCATTCCAGTGCACTAAGCCAAGTGTGTGAAACAAAGTGCAATGTGCACACTTACCCATGTGCGCACAACACAAGGACTATGTGCACCTTGTCCTTATTAACACTTTTTTGTGCACTACCCTAATGTGCGCAACACCAAAATCAGGTGTCCTTGTCTCACCATCCTAAATGTTCATTACAATTACACTTGATACTAATTCAACTCACCATCCTATATGTATAATTACAAAGGGTTCTGGTTCAAGGACACTATAATCGCCTCCCCTTTATTTATGCATTGTCCTCAGTGCATCGTATATAAATGTACATACAAAATTTCAAACATCATAAAAACGATGAGGATACCTTGATCGCATAGCATCCTCGTGCTCCCAGGTTGCATCCTCAGGACCCTACCAGATCTATTGGACCTTTACCAACTCCATGGATCGATTTTGGAGCTACTTGACTTTCTGATCCAATATGCAAATCGGTCACACTTGAAATCCTCCTTTTGGTCGTACTTGAAATCCACCTTCTAGCTCCACTTGAATCGCATTCCAATAAATGACATGATTAACATCAAGTACACACGTCTTAAGCAATGACACATGGAAAACAATATGAATGCATAAGGATGTAGGCAATGAAAGCATATAAGTGGCATGCCCAATCCTTTCAAGGATTTCAAATGTCCCACAATAGCACACTGCTAATTTAGAACACCTTCCCAACTTCAAGGAGTTCCACTTGGCCTTCACTTTCAGAAATACGTGATCACCCACTTCGAATTCCTTGTGGGTTTTTTCTTTATCTGCATAGATTTTTTGCCTATATTGGGTAGATTTTAAATTCTGCTTGACTTTACCATCTTCTCCTTCATTTCCTAGAGAAAATTTATCCCAACTACTGCATGGTCTGTTGGGTTATCCCAAATTACAGGTGTGTTGGACTTTCTACCATAAAGTGCCTCAAATAGGCTCATATTTAAATATGCTTGATACCCATTGTTACAAGCGAACTCTACCAAGTGAAGCTATTCTTCCCACTTTGATGGATTATCCATCACATACATCCTCAACATGTCTTCAATCACCCAATTTACTCTCTCGGTTTGACCATCTGACTCACGATGATATGTTGTGTTGAAATTCAAACTTGTTCCAAATCCTTTGAATAACCATTTCTAAAAGTTCGAGGTGAACTTGGAATCTCTATCACACACATTCATCTTAGGAACACCATGCAACTTAGGAACTTCGCGCATGTATATTTCAGCAATGTCAGTTGTCTTGTACGCTAACTTCACTAGAATAAAATGGGTAGCTTTAGTAAGCTTGTCCACCACCACCATAATATAATCATGTTGCTTAGTAGTCCTAGGAAACTTAGTTATGAAATCCATGGTCACAACTTCCCACTTCCACTCATGAATGGGAAAAGCCTGCAACAAACCAATTGGATGTCTATGCTAAGCCTTGATCTTCTGACATTCGATACATCTCACAACAAAATCCACAACTTCCTTTTTCATACCTGGACAAAAGTATTGATTCTTGACTACAACAATTGTATTTTGGTAACCTGGATGTATAGAATAAGGAAACTTATGCATCTCTGGAAAAATCAAGTTCTTCATCTCTTGCTCATTTGGCACATAGAGTCCACATCTATACATGAGGATCTCATCCTCTCTCAACTCATAGCCTTCAAAATTCTACTGCAACATACCTCATTGTAAATTCACAATTATATCCATATAACACATATCTGATTTGGAAACTTCCAAAATTATATCGTGCAAATCTATTTGGTTCATTCTAAATATTGTAGCATACATTTCATGCACCCTCCTGTCGAGTGCATCATCCACCTTATTCACTTTTCCTATGATATCCTTTATGTCAAATCCATACTCATTGAGGAAATCTAACCACCTTCTTTGTATGGAATTTAAACTTGGATGTCAAAACAAATACTTCAGACCACAATGGTCTATTCTTAGCTCAAATATCTTTCCCATGAGATAATTTTTCCACATCTTCAAGACATGCACTATGGATGCAAATTCCAAATCATGCGTGGCATAGAGCCTCTCATGCTCCTTCAACTTCCTTGAATCATAGCATACCATGTGTCCATTCTGGCTCAATACTCCACTGATTCCTTCCTTGCATGCATCTGTGCACACAACGAAGTATGCATCTAGATACACAATTCTCAAAATTGGTGCACTTTTTAACAAGTTCTTCAAGTGCTGAAAACTCCTTGTGCAATTTGGATTCCATTCAAATGGTGCACCTTTCTTCTGCAAGGAGGTGATTGGATGTGAAATATGTTAGAATCCTTCAATAAACCTTCTGTAGTTCCCTTCCAGTCCCATAAAGGATCTCACCTCTTTGACATTTCTTGGCATTGGCCATTCCTCAATGGTTTTTATCTTTGTTGGGTCCACAACTATTCCTTCTTCTAAAACAATGTGACCCGAGTAATGAATATTTCACTAATAAAATGAACACTTTCTCATCTTTTCATAAATTCGATGTTCCCTCAACACCTGCAAAACCATCCCTAAGTGTTTCTCATGCTCTTCCTCGGACCTTGAGTAAATAATAATGTCATCCAAATATACAATGAAAAACTTATCTAAATACTCTCTGAAAACAACATTCATTAAACACATGAAAACAATTGGTGCATTTGACAACCCAAATGGCACCACTGTAAACTCATAATGACCATACCTTGTTCTGAAGGTATTCTTACTGATGTATTCCTCTTTTATTCTCACCTGATGATAACCATATATGAGATCTATCTTGGAAAATATCTGTGCGCCTCTCAGTTGATCAAACAGGTCATCTATCCTTGGCAAAAGATACTTGTTCTTCATTGTTACTTTGTTCAGAAGCCTGAATTCAATACAAAGTATTAGCGTACCATCCTTCTTCTTCATAAACAAAATTGGCACACCCCAAGGTGACACACTTAGGTGTACATACCCCTTCTTCAGAAGATCTTCACATTGCATATGCAACTCCTTTAGTTCTGGCGTATTCATCCTATAAGGATTCTTGGATATAGGTGTTGCTCCCGACATCAAATTAATAGAGAAGTCAATATCTCTTTTAAGATTCAATCCCGACGTCTCTTTAAATACATCCTCATACTCTTTCAGTACTATGAATTCTTCCACACTTTTCACTTTATCCTTAGGTGCCTCTTCCATGTGTGTTGTGAATACTTGGCATCCTTTACTATAGATTTTGTTCAACTACAATGTTGAAACTTTCCTGATAGTCACATCTCTTGGAATTCCTTGAATTGACCTCAAATTTCCTTTCTCATCCAGGAAATTAAATGCCTTATTGTAACAATAAATGATAGCATGGTTCTCATCCAACCAATCCATAGAAATGAGGCAATCATACAAGCCCAAAGGTATAGTATTCAAATCAACCTTTGTGCACAATCCATTCATATCCATTGGACATACCTTAACCACCTCACTAACATTCCTTTTTGTTCAAGTAGATAACTGCACCAACCACAATTTTCCAATCTTGCTTCTCGACAGATGGAATAGTTACACCATCTTAGGATCTAGATAACTATGACTAGCTCTTGAGTGTATTAAAATAGAAATAAATTGGTTGTTAATCTTACCTTCCACCTCGATCATGTGCAAATGGAACTTAGCCTGCACCCATGTCTTCCACTATCGCATCTTTTTGTACAATGTGCACAGTCCTCTCTCTATCACCTCTTTGAGGACAATATTTGTGCATATGATTTCCTACACAACCCCAACACTGCATAGGTTGTTGTCGTGACTTTTGTCCCACTATTTTCGACATTCTGGGATCTTGGAGAGTCGTCTGCCCTTGCACATAATTTTTGAAAAATGATGGTTTAACTCTCTTCTTCCTTTGTTCCACCTTATTTTTCATATTTTCGTCCCAATACTTTTGGAAAGTCGGTCTTCCCTTTTCTTGCTCATAAAGAAACTTAGCGTGTCATATGGTCTCTTCCAACATTTTAGGGTCATCATACTACATCTTATCACTGATAAATGAGGGAAACCACTCAAATATATCTAAATATTCACTTGTTCATCCTTGATAAAAGGCACATAATTCAGTAGTTCTAAAAATCTTCTTCTGTACTCATCAATTGTCATGATCGCAAGCTTGAGTTTGAAGAACACATTCATTTTCTTTTCATAGTACCACTTGGTTAAGTATTTCTTTTGGAAATACCTCTTGAAATCTCTCTAAGACACTTTACTCTCATCAATGTGTTGCACTTGCACATATTGATCCCACCACATTTATTCCTTTCCCTTTAACTAATAGATAGCAATTCTCCCTTTTTCCTACATAGAATAGTTATGCAGCTAGAAGTACTTCCTCGTACCTAGCAACTAGGTCTTTGCATCCTCATCCTTTTTGTTCTCATCATAAAAGGTAGGAGGCTTGATATTATTCATTCCCCCATGTAGCTCATCCACCCTAGTCCTTTTCTTATGATTTATGATAGGATATGGACTTGAGCTACTGCGCTCTTTCCGGAAGGAATGCTTACTAGTACCTCTTTCTTCTCTTCGTTTCTCATCAAGAGACCTGCGACTTCTTGGTCTAGTTGTCTCTGTCTCCTTATCCATCTTATTTTCTATTTTGTCTAGACTTTGCATCAATTTAACATTGAAGTCACCTTGTTGCTCCTTGGCTCTCATAAGCCTTTCATTATCAACCTTATAACTCTGGACATATTTCTGCAATACTTTTATAGTTTCTACCAAGTTCATGTGCTCCCCCTTGGATTATGTACCATAAACACCCAAACTAACATACAGATATCCAAATTCATCATCAGGACTATAAGTCCTCTGCACATCTTCCATTATTTCAACCTTCTGCACCGACCCTATCCTACTCTATTTGTTGATAATTCTACAAAATGTGCAGACAACAAGATATGTTAGGTGATTTCATGCAACAACTACATGAAAACCTTGCACCATTTTTTCAAAATCGTTCTCTCATATTTCTTGGATGATTTTATCATTCCAAACTCTATTACACACAACCATGCATCACAACTCTATACTGCACACCAATGGTTTTCCGCACAAACTAACTCCTCTTGCACAGTACTGATTCTTAGCACACACATCTATTCATGCTAATCTCTACCCCATAGAAGTTCGGTGTTGAACCAATAGATATGATACCAATCTGTAATGTCCCCAACCACCCTAGGTTGCGCCAAGTCAGTCCATAAAACCCTCTGACAACATTTTGATACCACTTTGTAACATACCCAGCCTACTATTGAGCCATGTTACTCAATAAGTACACTGCACAAAATCTACTCAAAACACAAAATATGCAGTTTCACTTGAAGTAACAAGCTCAACCCAAGCTGGAGTTGCGCCATACAGTTTATAACAACGAAAAAAACAATTTCCTTTAATACAACCTTACACAACAGGATTAAATCAAACAATTGCATGTATCGACATACTGCTCACACAACATAACTATGTGTACATTCCTCTAGGATTTAAATGCCACTTTCGAATTCATTGTGCATGATATATAATTTCTTATCCACACACACAAGTTCCAGCCTCTTGATACACACAAGATACAATCCTGCACACCTAGATACTCAATCATTTTCTTTCAATACTCATAACCAATTTTACCATATTGTCTTAGAAAGCAAGGCTATCATCCTCTTACATACTCATGCACCACTACAATACAAGCTATAAGAATCATACATATAGGTGAAAACAACATTAAAAAAAATAGCAACACATACAAGAATTATCCCATTTAAAACTTAGTCAAATATGCACATAGTAAACAAGACAAGCACATAAAGAACACTTATCTTAAATAAAGTCACCAACTATGGCCTTAACTCAGACGTTCCTCTCAACCATAGACGTTCTTTCTCATAATATTTCAGAAATAGGTCACCCCCAAGTTGGGGCTTAACTCCACCAAGGAAAAAGGATTCCTAGCAACAAGCTATGGTTTGAAACTCAACAGAATTATATAGTCCTAGGTGCCCGCTACTACAACTAGCCCACAGTCCCTCATTCCCCATGCATTTGTCACATCCAAGGAAGTGTTCCCCTTCTCTGCTCACTAGTCCCTTGGCTACCCCACTTCCCTTCCCAGGGTTACCAGCAATAGGCTAGACATGAATCCTCTGAGCCCTGCGACTAATGCCCAGCGCACCATGGAACAATTCTTAGCAAAACACTCACCTAGAGAGTATTCCACGAGTTTGACAACCACTCCATAACAACTAGTCTCTCACCTAGAGATACTACTCCCAGTCTATAAACCCAAATCTTCGACAGTAAAATCATATTATAGACCACAACTCCTTACAATATTCTCTGAGAAGATAAGGTAATAATCATGTTTTCCATGTAGTATGACCCCCTTCTGCTCACGAGAGCTTGCAACATGAACAATAAAACAATCCCCCAAAATTACACTAAGTCCAACAATATATATTGCATGCCTTCCATTTGACACTTGGCACCTTCAAAAGTAGCTTTAAGTCACTTAGTGACCCATTCCCTACCCTCGAAAACTTAGGATAAATAATAATATATCTGACATTACACTTTTCCCGAAAATATTATAAAATATTCCATAAGACTTACAACTCAACCTCATTTTTCCCTTTCCTAGTGGAGTAGCCCCCCCATCTCTTTTCATCCGAGTCAGCCAGCGTGGAACGATGCAATATTATATTAATATTCATGATTATAATTACATGGATAGGCACAATGGCCTATTTTCATCCATGCTCACTGGCCTCATAATCATATAGTCTCTTCGGCCTCAAAAAATAAACATTCATTCATGCACACTAACCTAAGTGTTCGTAATACAGTGCAATGTGCACACTTACCCAGGTGTGCACAAAACATAGACTGTGCACATGACCTTTTCCTTGTTAACACTTTTTCACGCACTACCCTGATGCGTGCAACACCAAAATCTATTTCCCTTGGCTCACCAACCTAAATGTTCATTACATTTACACTTGATACCAATTCGGATCACCAGCCTATATGTACAATTACAAAGGGTTATGGATTAGGGACACTACATCAAGGACCAATGGATCAGTTAGTATCACTTTAGGAAAAGGCAAGGACAAAGTGTGCAATAGTACACCACCAAGTTCAAGAATATGGTGATCATGTTGTGTATCTCTCTCAAGAATCCATATGTACACCTCAATTATCTAGGGGGTCTACAAGATCATTTGCAGAAACAAGTGATGCTCTTCAAACCTAGGACTATTTATAGGGCATGTGTGCAAGCATAATATCTAGAGAACATAGGCCATAATAAAGGACAACTATGTGGTTTTAAATAGAAATACCACCAATATGCTTCCAAGGAGGGGAAGTAGAAGTGGAAAGGAAAAGATCAGAAAATGATAGCTACTGCATATCAATGTAAGGATCCACAAAAACACTTCAACCATTATAATATGGATGGTCACACCAAAGATAAGAGTTGGAAGCTACATCTAGAGATGAATCCAAAGAACCATAAGAAGGATTCAAGCAACATGGTAGACAACAGATCAAATGTGGATGAGAAGATTTTCTACACCTCAGTGTAGAAGGACGTGAATATGACTATCCTTCATCACAAGGAAGAGAAGGAGATGACTAAACTCTTCCACATTAATATCTAGGTAAAAAAATACCAATGTAGATACTCTATTTGATTCTAGTTCACATTCCAACCTCATAGAATCCAATATTCTTAGCAATCTTGAATTTCATGATCATCTTATGACATATCCATTGACAAGGTTAAACAAGGATGAAAAGATCAAGGTAACGAAATAGTGTAAGATCAAATTTATTAGAAGTGCATAGTTTATTGATCAAGTGGAGTTAGATGTAGTACCCCTTGACATGTGTGGTGTAGTGTTTGTAAACCCCTACATGTATATGATAGATGCAACCTTCATGTGGAAAAAAACCAATACCACCTAATCAATAATGGGAAATCCTACATCATCGATGCACACAAAGGTAAATTAGAGATCCCTCTAATAATTTCCAAACAAATTAAAAAGTTGATAAATTCTAGTAAGAAGCATGTATTGTTTTTCATAAGAGAGAATTAGTTGGGTGATGAATC
The DNA here is from genome assembly GCA_010110895.2 of Picea sitchensis. NCBI lineage: Eukaryota > Viridiplantae > Streptophyta > Pinopsida > Pinales > Pinaceae > Picea > Picea sitchensis. The sequence goes on along the minus strand of SNQJ01S0030580.1, from coordinate 172,483 downwards.
GGTAAGAGTAAAGGCATCCTTGGAGGAATGTACTAAGGAATGGAAATGTTAGTTGGAAGATTTGTTTCAAGCATACATATGAGTGTTCTAGGAGCCTAAATGGTTACTTCCTAAGAGAGAAGTGGAGCATGAGATACAATTTCTTCCTAACTCTCCATTACCAAATATTGGGTTATAAAGATTGTTTGTTTTGGAAGCAGATGAAGTGAAGAAATAGTTGCAACAATTGTTGGATAAAGGAGTATTTTTCAAGCATCTCACCTTCTGGGTCACATATCATTATAGTACTTAAGAAGGATGGGACTTGGAAAATTTCTATTGACTACAGAGCTTTGAACAATATCAAACTATAGAATTAGTGCCCTTTTCCTAGATCAATGATTTTTTTAGATTAGTTGCAGTTGTAAATTTTAATCCTGTAAAGTAAATCAATCGATGCAGATTCCTAAGAAAAAAAAAAATTAATCAATGGCTCATACACATAGTACATAGAGATTTACATTGGAAATCCTTAACAGGGAGAAAACTAACCTTCCTTGGCATTGCACTTTTCAATTCTTCATTGTATTAATTTCACCATTCACAATATAATATATACAATATTTTAGGTATTTCATTGCTACCAAAACCCTAATTCCTTAATGTGAGATTAATTTAGAAAACCACTAAGAATAGAAAAAACCGCCCCGAATAAAATTTTCAGGGAGATGCCCCAAACCCTAACAGCTCTGGGCTAGTGCCCAAATTCGAAGGATTAGCCTAAGCAGGGCGGGAAATCCTGCCCCCCCCCTCAGGTAGTGCCCAACACACATGTACACCACTATTGGGGGAGTATAGTCAAATCTCACGCACCCCCTACCCCCCCTCCACACATGAAAAGAATAAAACACATAGCCAACATTCTCCCACTTGTTGTTTCTTTTACATAGAGGGTGATCTAGGAGGATGCATAACACTCACATAGGTCCAGGAATATCCAGAATGCTCACAGAGGTCCAAGAGGATCCATAAATGCTCAAAATTTGTTTGTCTCAAATTTTGTTGAAAAGGAATTCATTGTGTAGAGCTTGGCGATATCTTTCCAATGATGCAAAAATTTCCTTAAATGAGGTTCGTATGAAAAAGTTATAGCCGATAATCATTTTGGTCAAACCAGGAAAAACGTCAAAGTCAAAGGTGACACGTGTCACCACTCGGAGAGTGACACATTTTCTATCCGTACAACTATCAGGATGATGTTGTAAAGATGATGTGGAGGCATAAGAGGCTATCATGTGTCCCTCATTTTTGGCATTTTCAGGCACCCATGTGGACCAATAAAAAAATGCCACTTGTCATCCATATGATGATGTGGCAGGTGACAGATGGAAGGTACATTTAACATCCATAGGATGACATGGAAATGATTGGGAAGGGACTTGGTAGGTCATATGATCCATGTGGCACCACTTGAAGGGTGGCACGTGGCCTATCATACATTCTATGTGGTGGACAGGTCAGCAGGTGACATGGCAGGGGTTGTACACCAACAACCAATGATAGGCTACCATGTGGGCCAATCAAATGGCACCGCGTGGCACCTTCGAGAAGGTCAAGTTGGACTAAGGATCAAAATGGTTATGGGCTTGGTGTATTTTGAACCCCTGACCTCCCATAGAATTCGGGGAATATTCCAAATTCCAAACGAATTAACATACCTCCACTAACCACTATGCCATATTTAGTGGTTGCTATAAGAAACACTTAAATAAATATTTAATCCTAGATTATTACGGTCGGGTATATAGCACGAATTTTAGGCCATAATTAGGTCAAGGTAGGACTATATATATGAGCACATATCTCGAGGTTGAAAAATATTCCGAGAGAGGTAGAGACAAAGTAAGAGGGTACAATATGAAGCATTGATTTGCATGTCAAAGAAGAAAAGGGTTATGGTATTGTCTTGATTTACGTGCCATGAAGCACTATGTCCAAACATAGTCTTGTTTATACTCATTTTTCTCGTTTTCTCAAGAGGAGTACGATGGTGATGTTATTTTTGTGCTAAAATGTTGTTTATGAAAATATCAGTCCATATTTCCATTAATGAGCGGCATAGTGCATCGCTTGGCCTGTAAAGAGGGTAAAATTGTGCCAGTTCAGAATATGGTCAAGTTTATACTCATTTTTCTCAAAATTTCACAAGGGATTCAATGGTAAACTCTGTATTTGAGTTTGAGCAACGGAATTGAAGAGTAACTTCAAATTTATCTTTGTAAGTCTATTTTCATTGTAAGTTTTAACATTTGAGATTAATGAAGAGCAGTCTCATCGATGAAGGGAACTCGAAGATGTAGTAAATTGATCCAAGAGGATCTAAGAAACACTCACAGAGGTCTAGGAGGATCCAAAACACTCACAAAGGTCCCAAGGGATCCATAAATTATCAAAATTACATTGTTTCAAATCGTGTCAAAATGACATCATTACGTAGAGCTCATCGTCAAATTCCAACGACGCAACTGACAAGTCAAAAAGTGTTTGTATGCAAAAGTTATGAGAATTCAAAATTTGGGTTAAACAAGAAAAGTCAAAGGTCAAATCATGACATCAGCATAATACAAGTGATGTGGCACATGGTCATACAAAAACAATGTGGCATGTGCAACTGGAAGCTAAGTTTCAAGTGATACCTCCAAGTTGACAAGCGTTCCAATTATTTGTTGACACATGGCATGTACGAGCCAATGAGAGGCTGCCACATGGAAGCCTCCCATTGGCCAATATTGGTGAGTGTTGTGCAAAATTTTGGGAGTCAATAGGGGTCGAACCCATGACCTCCCAAAGCCTTAACATACCCGCCACAACCAACGCGCCACCATATAATTCTTAACCTATATATGTTTCACATTTTATTTAAGGTATTTTAATGGTTCATTTGGGGTTTAAAAGGGACCAAGGGCCTATCCCTCGACCCCTAGATTAAGGTTATATGTTATACCATATGACCCACACATGGTTCATGGAGGGGCTAGTACATATTGTTATAACCCTAAATTGCACCACACATGCTTACCTGGCATCAGGTCAACTCATATCCCTTCTTTGCCAAAACACTGTTGAACAACTCTTTGAAAATCCTCTTGAATAAAGACCCACATTCCCTAATCCATTATTGCATGCGTTTACATGTTGGCTGACCCAAAAAAACCCACGTTGACCGACAGAAGCATTAAAAAAAGGAAAAATATAGCAAAGAAACTCTGCCCATTTATGTATTCCCATTGTCCCAACCCTTTAGCCTTTCCTTATGCCAAAGGAGATTCAAAGAAAAGTAGTTGGAGGACAGAAGAAGAGGAGCCTAGGATCAGGTTCGAGGAGCGGTGGCTAGTCTCAACTCTTGTAAGTTGACTCATTCAAAGTAATACAGAAAGTGTTTTTCCCATCCCAATTCATGATCTTTTTATGGTTTGATTAGTTTAGGTTTGGATTTCTAACCCGTTAGTATATAAGTAGTATGCATGCATAGTTGTTGCTTGTCTTGGATGCAGGTCAGCTTTGGAAGGAGTATTGCGAACAAGAAATCAAGCACAATGGAGGATCGACATCAAACGTCGGGAACGAGGTAGGTTGATCTTTCCATGCATTTACTAAGAAAAGGGGATTTAAATCTAGGTATGAAGGTAGAAAGTAATTTCTCTTTGGTCATATCTGCATGCAAAGTCTGAACTCTATTTGCTAGTCCGTAGGGTGATTTTCCCCAACAACAGAATTGGCGACCATACTGGGGAAACTCTCTAGGGTTCCTGGAATTTTCTTTAGTTTTTGGGTAGTTTAAAGACTAGTTTTTCTTGCCTGTCTTTTCTTTTCGTTTATGTAAGGTCTGAGCTAGCAGGGAGTCTGGTTTTCTATACTAGCTTTCCCTGACTTTTGCTTGATTGCATTTTTCGGGACCCACAGAGGTACATGCAGCCTACACAAGGTCTGCACACGTGTACCCGTGCCCTACGCTCTTACAGCCTGCGTGTGAACGCTCGCTGTAGAGGTAGCAGCAGCGTGTAGAATTCAGAGGACTTCAGAGGCAGTCATCCTCTTCCCTGTCAGAATCACACATTCTCAAGGGGTTTTATTGAATTCTATCTGAGACTTGTTTGCTAGCAGTCCTATCTCATAGTGTTTTTGCTTTATCATTTTTTCCTTAGATTATTTGTTTTTCTGTTAGAAAGAGTATCCAAGCCTTCAAGGGATCCTAGTTATCAATATCAATGGTCTCTTCCTGGTTTGGTCTGTCTATTTTCATTTTTTCTCAGAGTTTAGATATACACATGCCCTGTACAAGATCAGCCCGCGTCTACACACCCTCTGTCTCTGTTCATCACGCGTTCGCACATGTGTTGTTTGAGTAACAGTTGCGTGCTTGTACAAGCTACTTTTTGTTAAGGGTAAGGCAGCCATCCTCTCCCTTGATAAGAAGTATTCCTCTCAAGGGTTTGAATCTCTGTTTGAACAGTCAATAGCTTAGGATTAATTTTACTCTTAGCTTACTTTTTCTCATAAAAATAAAAGAATTTTAAAGGTTTTTAGACAAGTGTGAGAGTCATTGTTTTTAGAATTGCTAGTATGTGATTTTTGACCTGATTCTTTGCGATCTGCGATTTAGGCCAGAATTGTTTTTCTTGGTTTTTTGCTTGTCGGTATTTTCCCTTTCTTGCTTTACTAGCATTTAAATAAATAAATAAAATCTCTTTTCTTTTTTTTTATTTGGTTGAAGACAATGTTCTGCATCATTAGCCAGGGAAAAGTATTTTATTTCATAAGTTTTTGCAGTTCACTTAGATCATAAGTAGCTCGTAGTCGAGTGAAATTCTTTTGAGTTTGTTGTCCAAAATCTTAGAAAATTTAAAAAATATTTCTTTTGAAAAGTTGTTGAAATTTTGCATTCAGTAAAAGTTTTGTTTCCATATTTTTCATTCATTTTTTGCTTTCGTATTTTACACATCATCAGTTTCACCATCATACCCCTTGATATAAGACAAAGCCATAAAAGTAACGCTAAATTTAAAATCTACTAGACTTTTATGTTTATAGGGTTCACAAACTAGTTTAGGACTAGGGCCTTGGATTAGGTTGGAGAGGAAACTCTTCAAGGCCATTTTAAATCAAACATTGGAGTCCGAGATAGGGAGTGTCTAAGTCCAGTGTCGTGAAAGTTATCTGGGACCCCCCTCTAACATAGGCGATAAACACGAGGTCGCGTGCGGAAAGGTAACGAAGATAACCCCTCCAAAGATGGACCAATCGTAGTGGATAACACATATAGAGGGATTGTCTTGGGATTCCGTCATTTGCATTTTCCACGGGGCTTCGTGGGTATTGAATCCGTTCGAGGTCCTCAGTTGTCTTCCAGACCATTTTCTCTCGATACCCTTGACAGGTTTCGGGCTCGATACCCTGCTCATTGTGGTCTACCCGACTTTTGACTATACCCACCTGGTGACTGTTCGCGTGCTGGCAACCTAGTTGCCAATATTTGTTAGGGACATACACAGGTGACTGTGGGGGTATACCATGGTACCTAGGACAGACATTGGGCCACGCTTTGCAGATTATACCTGGAGGGTGCTTCCATGTTTGAGTTGCACTTGCACTGGTAAGTTGCTCTAGTGTTGGTTGTTGTAACTGTTCTTCCAATTAATTTAGTGTTTGCTTGTCTTATCTTCTANAGGGATTGTCTTGGGATTCCGTCATTTGCATTTTCCACGGGGCTTCGTGGGTATTGAATCCGTTCGAGGTCCTCAGTTGTCTTCCAGACCATTTTCTCTCGATACCCTTGACAGGTTTCGGGCTCGATACCCTGCTCATTGTGGTCTACCCGACTTTTGACTATACCCACCTGGTGACTGTTCGCGTGCTGGCAACCTAGTTGCCAATATTTGTTAGGGACATACACAGGTGACTGTGGGGGTATACCATGGTACCTAGGACAGACATTGGGCCACGCTTTGCAGATTATACCTGGAGGGTGCTTCCATGTTTGAGTTGCACTTGCACTGGTAAGTTGCTCTAGTGTTGGTTGTTGTAACTGTTCTTCCAATTAATTTAGTGTTTGCTTGTCTTATCTTCTAGGGACTTTTTTTAGTGTGTGTTACTTTTGAACGTTTAGACTACCTTAGAGTGTATTGGATCTTATCACACAGTGGAGGATCCCGAGCTCCACCGGTCATGAAGGATTCTTGGCCTGCCACTAGTTACACTGGAGCCACCCTGGCCACCATTAAGGCGAAAGCTAGACCAACAAGAGTCTTTTGAAGCGACTGGGTTACAAACTATTGTGCCCGAACAACCCCCGAAGGAATCGACCATTTTGGACCTTGAAGCAACCACTCTTATCTCGGTTGAAACCCCAACCACTGATTTCGTGGCACCTTTCATTGTACCAATTCAATTTTATGAGCGCTAGACAGTGTCACACACAGCAATGGAAACAAATGTTGTTACTCCTTCTGGGAATTCTTCAATTCCCACCACGGTCATCACCACAGGAGAGCTTTCATCTCCTAACCTACCGTTGTCGGTCTGAGCCACCATGGGCTCGACTGAAACTACTTCGCACAGTGGTCTGATTCCGTCTTTGGCAGTGTCCACAACCCCTTTCACACCAAGTGCGACAGGCCCCACCGTTCTCATACGAGATGCCTAGTTCAAGTACAAGTCCTGTACTTTCCTACTCCACTTTACAGACTTTGGGTCTGGGGGCAGGGAGCTCTAGTGCTCCTCTGCAAGGTCACATGGGGGGCACTCTTGTCCCTTTTAACGCTTTTCCTTACGGAGGAGGTCATATCCCTCCTTCGTCCCCTTCACTCGGTGGTTCGCATCAGAAATCCACCAAACAACCTACACACAATAGTTTATTTGGAGCGAGGATTCAAGGACCACCTTCACATAGTATGCCGGTAGGTTCGACACTGTTTTCTTGGAACAAAACGTTTGGTAACAATACCTTCACCTCAGTCGCTTTCCTGACTGGGGGCAACCCCATTTTTGGACAATCTACTCCTGTGCAGGGTACTATTCCTACACAGGGGGCAAACCTAGCAGGACCTTGGAATTTAGGGCAAGGATCCGTTCCCTCCTTCGGAATATCGATCTGGGGTAATTCTTTCCACAATCAATGGAACCCCAGACAAACTACTATGCCTATCCCCATGGGACCGGCATGGGGTAATCCTTCCCAAAGTCCTTCAAATACAATGCATGCCCAACAATATATGTCCTATTTGGGAAATCAACCGATGATGTCTCCACATATGCAAAATCCTTACGCTGGTCAGGGTCATGGTTTCTACCAGAATCCGGGCCAACAACCAAACTTTTCTGGAAACCTAGTGCCAGTCAAACTCCATGTCCCTTTTTCCCAAGTTATCAGCAGCAACCCAAGCTACCATTCCTGACGACTTTACACTTGCTAGATTTGACAAGGTTGTTGAATGACCCTATTTGTCATGATCCGCATTGGCCTCCTATGCCGACGAAGTTGCCTTCAGACATTCCAAAGTTTGAATCCAAGCCTAATGAAGATCCAGGACATCATGTGACTACCTTCCATCTTTGGTGCTCATCTAACTCATTGAATGATGACTCTATACAGTTGCGATTGTTTCAACGTACTCTCATTGGGAGTGTCGTGAAATGGGACATTGAGCTTGATCTCTCAAGATACTTTTGTTTTGCTGAACTAGCGATGGCTTTCCTGAACCATTTCTAGTTACCTGTGAGATACGACGTTGGCACAGAGTTGCTCGCCAATTTAGAATAGACAACAACGAACCATATCTCT